>CAJNDV010032699.1:13901-26119 GCA_905221635.1 Symbiodinium sp. CCMP2456
CCCCCCCCCCCCCCCCCAATAAAAAAGGCAATTATTCAGGCCCTACATTATTCTTGTGTTATGCTGTGACACACGGCTGTTTTCATTACTAAGTCCTCCAAGCGGATCACCTGAATAGACACCCGTGCGAGCTGCAAACTGGGAACGACGACCATCTAGGGTTTAGGGTTTAGGGTACACGTTCTTAAACCGCTGACATGGCACTCGGCTACAGGACTTAAGGCTTAAGGAACCCAACAAGCCGGTCGTTCAGTAAAGTACTTGCTCTTATTTCTTGCGCCTGTCTACCGAGAAAACACGAACAGAAGTCTTGGAATCCAGTGATTTAGGCTCTTTAGGTCTACAGGAAACCCAGATACCTTACACCCTTAACCCAACAGGCCTGATCGGGAAGCTCAGCGAGGGCAAACCTTCCAGGACCCCAAGAAGCCGTGGATTTCGGGCTATTCAGTGCCGCGATGTTTGCTCAATGGACGCTAAACCCATTTAAGCCACCCCCAATCGAACATCCAACACATCGGGAACTCCAAGACGTTTCCTGGGTCCTTGTGAGGAGGGAAAGAAACACAGTGTAATTTCGTGGAGCCCCTGTTAAAGTATCAGGAAACCCTCATCACAAAAAAGCAGAAGAGAATCTCCAAATATCCCTAACATTCACCAAGTTTTAGGGCCTCAGAGTTGGGCGGCCAAAGTTCTGAGACCCAAGCTACTATTCCACATGCCATATATATATATATATATACACTGGATGTAGATCTAAAGCTTGTGGGTTATGGTTTGAGCCTTCGGGAGAATCCATTTTGGGCTATGTTTTGAGCCTTCGGTCCTGGTAGTTTTAAACGACAGTTTGGGGTACAGTTGCTGAGAGCAACCTGCAATAAACCCGACGCTGAAAGAAGTGGGCAACCCGCCTTACTTGCATCGAAACACTTTACCCTAAGGCTCCATGTACCCATATAGTAGATACTTAGGCCTTAAAGTACCTATATAGGGACCCCTTTAAGGCCTAAGTATCTACTATAAAGGTACATGGAGCCTTTGGGTTACGAACCCGACTAATCTTGCATCCGCGGAAAGAACTTCCCAGGCCCAGAGCAAAACTGCGGTTTCGGACATCCGAATAATGAGGTTTTACTCAAAATCCAAGTGCTTCGAACACAGGGAAGACCAAAAACGGCCCTCAAGCGTCATTGCAGGTTCAAAGACGTACAGTACTTCGGTTAGACATGACTGCCGCCAACGTGTGACCCGCCGGCCCCGAGTCCTGAAGAACCCTAGAGAGCCCTCAACCCCCTTTTTCCCACCGACCGAACCCTAAACCCTAAACCCCAAGCCCTAAAACCCTAAAAAGAATTCATAAATCACCAAGGTCCCTGGGCCCTTCACCATCCCAAATCCCTAAGCCCTCCCCACCTCTCTGGGTAAATCATGCGTTCCAGCTCGGTGGCCCTGAGATTGTGCTTTAGTCAACAACCAGCTAGGACTGGGCATTTGCGTGTGTGTGTGTGTGTCGGTTGTGTTTCACAGGGGTTTAGGGCTTCGGTTTTACAGAGGATTGGGTTCAAGGTGTTAACACAAGGCCAGGCGGAACTTATTACTCGAATTTCTGCGGTCAGCCTTAAACTGAACTCTTGAGTGGATTCCTAATTCTGTGCTAAAGAGGCCATGGAAGCTATGTTCGGTATAAAGAGTATGCCATAGCCATCATACATCATAATTTCCACCCTTCGGCCACTGAAGCGTGTAATGTGTTTGAGACCTCTGAATGAAAACAAACAACAGCCGAGCTCGGCAGGAAGTGATCCTGTCGACATCGAGGTCCTGAAGAACGAACAGAGCGATGTATTCTGCCAGCAGAGCTCAGCTTAACACCCGAAGCCTAATATAGAGGCATTAATAATTAGACTAGGGTTTTGGTGCCCTTTGTCTTTATTGTTTCTTGGAACCGCCCAAAATAGTAGAGGTAATTATTTAGGCTTCTATATTAAACCCTGCAATGAACCCTGGAGCCTAAAAACAACTAGTAAACATTCTGCTCTACAAGAAACCCAAGCTAGAATTTGTCACAATGAAACCTAAGCCCCGTAGCATAATGAACCTTTAACCCTACAATGAAGCCTAAACCCGGAAACGAACCCTGAACCTTGTACTAATGACCCCTATAAACCCTCTACTTAAGCGAAAAAGCAAAACTCGAAAGCCCTATTCACACTAGACCCTCAAACCACAGACCTGAGCACTGCAAGGTTGACTGGGGCATCTTGCTACGTTTTTGGTACCCGCAGCGGGTGTCCTGCTGGTCTCCTCAAGGGTGGCTTCTACTATAGGAGCCCTCACAATTAGAATAGGATTTCGGGCCCCTTTTTAGTATCCTTATAATAAGGAACCCTGAGGAATGATCCTGGTAATTACTTAATTACGCCCCCTATGTTCGTCCTCTCGAGCTCCTTCGGGGTCTTCTGGTGGTCTCCTGGCGATCCTTTTTGTGGTGGTCATGGTCGTCATGGTCGTCGTGGTGCTCGATATACTAGTTTAGGGATCTACGCTGCTTCCCAGGCTACGGATGCCGGTTTTGCTAGGTTTTGACCTCCTGCCCCTCTCCCGAAACTCTAAGCCTACACCCGGCACCCTCCAGGAATCAAGCCCAGGAGTCGATCCTTTTGCGCTGAAGTGAAGTTCTCTTTCTCCAGGCATGCTTGGTCGCAACTTGTGGCTGAAACACCCTAATTTATTGCGTTCATCGCTGAAAACTGGATGACTGCATAAACCCTAGCCAAACCATTATATGATCAGAAAACTAGGCTCAAGATGGAACCCGACTTGCCCGACACAACTCACACTCTCTACATGCTTAAGAGGATCTCGACACTTTAGTCCTGTATGCCACTGTACGTCCTGTACGGGCGTCGAATGAAGTATCCTTCAATTAATAGCTTGGGATCTAAACTAATCTACATGTGCACTTTCGTCTACATACAGTCAATGCCATCTTAGCAAGCCCCAGATCCGAAACACCAAACCCTAAACCCCTAGACTAGACCCCAAGACCCTAAAACCCTAAACCCTAAACCCTAAACCCCAAGCCCCTCTGAGACCCTAAACCCTAAGCCTAGCTTGTGAGAGGTTCGAATCTTTCCGGTACCGAAAGCCAACCCCATGGCATGGCTCAACTTCACCCTTCTCACTCCAAGGAGTACTCGATGTTCCCCACGAAAAAACCTCAAGCCATTAGGGTTTAGGGCTTATAGAGTTTAGGGTTTAGAGTTTAGGGTTTAGGGTTTAGAGTTTAGGGTTTAGGGTTTAGGATTTAGGATTTCGGGCTAAGGGTTTAGGGTTTAGGTCTTAAAGAGTCTAGGGATGATCAAGGACACGGGGCCGAGGTTTCGCCACGCGCAGGGCAGGGCAAGTCGATAAAACAAAAAACACGCCGACAAAAACAACACGACCCCAGGGCCTGGTGTAGGGGTTTAGGGGTTTAGGATTTAGGGTTTAGGATTTAGGGTTTAGGGTTTAGGGGTTTAGGGGTTTAGGGTTTAGGGGTTTAGGATTTAGGGTTTAGGATCTAGGGTTTCGGATCTAGGCTGTTGGGTTGAGTACATGGACTCTTTTCCTGTACATACGCCCTGAAGAACCCCGAAACAGCCCGCAGATCCCCAATCCCCAAGCCCGATATGGTGCTTAGGGCCACGGGGTCAAGTTTAGGGTTTAGGGTTTAGGGTTTAGGGTGTGTTGAGGCTTAAACGGTTTCAGGGGTTCTGAGCTGTAACTTGATTCCTGGGCTAGGGCCTGGGTTCAGGGAATAGGCCTTCAGAGGGCTTTCGACTTGCAAGGCTTGCCGGGTTTAGGGTTCGACTTTTCCATCCAGCTTGACAGTAGACACATACCTTTAACGTGTATATATATATATATATATGTAACTACACAACCTTGACTGTTGTCGCTTATGCTACCTAGGTTAAGCACTTCGAAGATCCTCACCCCTACAACCCTAAACTCTGAAACCCTAAAGCCCTAAAGCCCTAAACCCTAAAACCCTAAAACCCTGAAGCCTTAAACCCTTAAACCCTGAAGCCCAAAACCCCAAAACCCTGAAGCCCACCAAGGCCGAAACCCAGAGCCAAAACGACAAAACCAACCCAGGTTCCCGAAGCCTTCAAAGAACGAAGCATCCTGCCCTGCGGAGCGCAAGGGGTTTAGGGCTTTAGGGCTTTAGGGTTTAGGATTTAGGGATTAATTAGGGTTTAGGGGTTTTGGCGTTTAGGGTTTTTTAAGAGGTAAGGGTTCAAGCTTGAGTGGCTTCTTTTCAAAGACCCTTTTTCCCAAACCATGCATCCATTTAGTCCAAAATCACTGAACCTGCAACCTTGAACCGTAAAGGCCCTAGATTTTAGGGTTTCGGGTTTAACCCGCCGGCCCTAAACTCTAAACCCCAACCAATCCGAAGGCCTTGGTCCCTACAGCCAAGAAACCCGAAAGCCTCAACCCGAAACCCTGAAACCATAAACTCCAATATAGGGGCCTAAATTATTACCTATGTTATTTTGGGAGGTCCTTTTTTATAACTATAGTATAATAGGCGCCAAAACCCTATTCCAGTTATTCAAGCCCCTGTGAGGGGTCTTTAAGCCTGCGCCCTGCTTGGACTTAGACCGCGCATTTTACATCCTCGTTCCATGGAGGAAGTGCCTATAACATGCACGGTTTACGGCGGCTTAGGGTTGATGACGACCCTTGAGATAATAGATAGCAAAGTCAAAGTCCTGACAAAAGGCCGAGGGAGCATTGCAGCAGCTGTCGTGGCTTATCAGAGGGAGGACCGTTTAAACTTTACACCTTTCAGGATGCGAGTCAGGGTCCCTAACCGTAAACCCTAAACCCTAAACCCCGGGTCTCGAAATTCAGTGCCGGTGTGCGATCGTCCATGTGGGCACCGCTGGAGAACGGCGCCACGCCTGCGGCAGGTGGATGCCTAAGCCCTAAACCAGGCCCTGATGTAGGGGCCTTAATAATTAGAATAGGGTTTTGGGGTATATTATACTATAGCTACAATAAGGAACGCCCAAAATGGTATAGGTAATAATTTAGGCCCCTATATTAATCCCGACAACAGGCCTTAAATACAGCTTTAGCCCCTACGGTCTAAACCCTCAACCTAGCAATGTCTGGCTCGTGGGCTTGGGATTTGTGGGTTTGTGATTAGTATAGGGGCCGTGACAGTTAGAAGAGGGCTTTGGGGCCCATTACACTATATTTAGGATAAGGAACAACCAAGATAGTAATTGGTAATCATCTAAGCCCCATATATTATTTCCAATTGGATAGCTTCTGCGCTCAATCGGTTTATGCTCTCGCAGCGGCCCGACATGTGAAGCCAGCAATTCCCTGCGCCGAAACCACCATGCTTGGGCTAGCCTCCCTGCACGTGACCCGTCACCTGCAAAGGCCGATTCTGCCAAGCCCTGCACAGTATCACCCATGTCCTGGGCCATGTGCACAATGAGCATCATGACCGATGGATTTGACCAGCTTCGCTGCTAGAGAAATTTGCCCCGCTGTTGCCGCAACGTTGCACCGCAACTGCAGGAGCAATAATCAACATGCTGCTGCATTCGCTCGCAGAGCACGCAAGCTTGCAGTTCGGTTTGTGGTTGCGGCCCTTTCGCATGACCCAGAGTCACACACCCGCAACTGAGCATGGTTAATGCCCCATGTCTTCCACGGAGTGCGGATTGCAGTGGATTTCCAGAGCATTCTGAAGCAAAGCTGGTGTATGGCGGAGACACCATCTCACAATAAGCAATCGGTAACTACTGCTTAAGACTTAAGAGCAGCTTGTTCAACTCTTCATTAAATACAATGGATATGCATCTCATCAGAATGCCACGAACAGAACACTTGGAGCATTCCTCAGAGCCTCCGAGAGAGAGCCCAATGTGGCCAAGAGAATATCTCCCAAGACCGCATGCACCTGTTTGATGATCCCAGTCTATGGCCTGCCAAAAGCATCCTGTCCGCAAGTGCTCTTTCAAATTGTAGCCACGGGGAGGCGCATGCAGCAGATGCATGGACTTCGACTCTGTCATGAGATAGCCCAAAAGTTCCACCCGAGCGCACTGCAGCACGCGGCGGCGTTGTGCCACCCGCCTGCGCCTAATTAACCTTTGTCTTGACCACAGCTCATATCCCAGTGCAAAGGCCGCGCACGGCCACAGCATCGACACTCCAGATCCAGCCAAAATACTCCACGTCCCCCGTTGAAGTGGCGTGTGTCATGCAATATGACACCAGTCTGCTTCGGTTTGGGATTTAGGGCTCACTAGAGGGTTTAGGACCGGACCGCCCATCCACCAGAAGGGTGGATTGAGGAGTCCCTGTGCTGGAAGTTGCGTGGGTAAGTATAAGTACGAGTTTAAGTCCCTCTTTTATTGGGATGTAGCTACTTGCACACGAAGCTCCGACCAAACCTCAAGCCCTAAATCCTTAAAGCCGAACCGAAGCCTCTTACCACTGACTCTTAAAGAGACCAGAAGCCCCAATCTATGAGTTTTCGCTATCGGCGAAACCCTAAAAGCCTCAAGCTCTAAATCCCTTAAGTCTAGCCACCCCTGAATCACTTAAACCCCAAACTCGGATCTAAACCCTAAGCCCAAACCCTTCAAAAGTAGCACCGATGCTTCAACCCTGCAATTCTGCAAAACCAATGCTATGATGTGAGCCGAAATACCCCTCAAAGCCCCAAAACCTCTGAGGTTTAGAGTGCAGTTTAGGGTTTTGGGTTTAGGGTGTAGTTCAGGGTTTAGGGCATGATAGGGCTACATAGAGACGCACGAAAGAAAATGGTCACAGGTTTCTATATATGTACAGAGCTACGAATCGACGAAGTCCGGCCTGTCACCCGTCCTCTCCAGCAAAGTAGCCTGGGCTGATATTTAGGGAAAGGGTTTGGGGCTCAGGGTTTTGAAATCTAGCTTGTGTTTGGGTTTTAAACCCCAAAACCCCTAAACCCTAAACCCCTAACCCCGAAACCCTAAGGTTTATGTAGGGTTTAGGGTTTAGGTTTAGGGTTTGGAGGATCAGGGGGCCGGGTAAGTAGGGTTATCAGGATGAATGGGGCTACAAGGTGTTAAAAACCACTAGTCATGTAGGGGCCTTAACAATTAGAACAGGGTTTTGGGGGATATTATACTATAATTATAAGAAGGAGACCCCAAAATAGTATAGGTAATTGTTTACGCCACTATATTACCTTGTTCGCTGCTCCGGCATGGAGGCGAGGAAGCAACCTCCAGTCGAGACGAAAGACCTAATTAGGGGCATGAAAAATTAGAAGATGGCTTCGGGCTCCTTTTATAGTATAACTATAATAAGGAACCATAAGAAATCTTATTGGTAATTGTTTAGGCCTCTATAGTGGCGGCATGAATAATTAGAGCGGGGTTTCTTTTAAGGGCTCATCCAAAGGGATCTACATGGGCTACTATGCACAGCAGTATTCATAAATTGAATAGGATTTCTCGGTCGAGGGACTATACAGTACCAGATATTACCACGAAGATCACCAAACTCCGTAATGTAGGGGCCTTAATAATTAAAATAGGATTTTGGGTGGTTCCTTATTCTACTTATAGTATAATATACCACCAAGCCCTATTCTAATTATCAAGGCCCCTACATTATTCTATAGGCCTTAAAAATTGAAGCATGCCAAGCAGGACTGCACGAGACAGCTCACACCCCAGGTTGATTGGATATATGAGGATCCCCCTCGGGGTTTAGGTTCTTCAGATTAGGGTACCTTCATGGTGAAAGGAAACTACAGGTGGGGAGTTTAGGGTATGTAGCACTTCTATAAGGCTTCTATAAAGTATATAGACCTTCTATGGCTCCTTTAACGGTAACTACCCACCTGAAAATGTCCTAGATCATGGTAAAGACCGTGAAAGTAGCAGAATGCGCGCAGAAAGTGGGACCTACAGTGACAGACTCAGGAGAATGGATCTTCATTGAAAGTCAAGTAAGCAGGATCCCATCGAATCTTAGCAGGATTCCCTTTCAATCAACTGGGATCGGAGCTTGCCATACCATATACAACGGAGCCTTACTTGAACACGGGCGACAGGAAGATTGCTAACAGGGTGCTTCATGCCTTCACTCAGCGTCCTGTGCTCAGACAGTACCTGTGCAGCGGTTCAAGTGTTCCCGAACCGATGCTTGGCTTAGGGTTTAGGGTTTAGGGATGGCAGTATACAAGACCAAATTCGCAAAGCCGCTAGCCAAAACCCAAACCTGACACCCCGCAGAGCCATGTGCTCCAAACAAGACAGCATAACTTCGAGTCCAAATGCGAGCCGGTCAGGGATGCATAAAACTGCATCCAAGTGTTCTAAGCCTATTCCCCGAACAGCCTGTAGCCTAGCAGATAGTTGGCATGTGGAACCCCGGTTTCAACTCAGCACCCCTGACAGTACCCAGAGAACCCAATACCCCTTAAGTAAGGAATATACCTTACATTATAGGGGCCTTAATATTAGGATTTAAGGTACATTCCTTCATTAAGGGGCATTGGGTTCTCTGGGTACAGTCTTCTCGCCTTCAGTAGCCTGTCCAGCACACCTTGGGGTCCAGACCACGCCGAAACAGTGAAGAGTCTAGCTTCGCCGGTTTTCCAGGATCTATGGTTTAGGGTTTAGGGTTTAGGGTTTATAATCTATAGCTTACGAAGTTACGAATAAGCTGCCAAGCAGCCCACACTTAACCTTAACATTCTCTGCAAATCGAGGATCTAGCACCCCGGGCATCGTTAGGATTTAGGGCCTGGTGTGTACGGCTTAGGATTCTGGATTCCCCTGGCCCCCGTAGTCTACAAGTCTAGTCCAGGTTCGATAAGTGAAGGATCCCGGTACAGCATCGCTAGCCTTGGTCTTTAAAGCTGGCCCGTCGACCGCTTTGTTGTATCAGTTCCACAGCACACAACGCTTCAATATTCAGAAACCCTCGCTAACCTTGCATGCTTAAACCTGCAGTCGAAAGTCTTGACTCTGAATCCGAAAACACACACAAACGCCATCAAAGAACAACATAAACTTTCAGAGTGGCCTTGTGGATAGTCTGCGACGGCTTGTCGGAGTAGAGCAGGTCATCTGCTCCTTCAAAGGCTTCAACCCGGCCTTTAAGGCTTTCTTTCAAGCTTCACCCAAAGGGTCCTAAGTGCCTGTATAGCAGAATGTAGGGTTTCTATATTAGTCGTTAGTGATATATGATTTTGGGAAGTATACCGCATAACAGTGCCCAGGACCTTTTGGGTCAGGATGTTGCAGCAGTTGACGCAAGAACCCTAAACTGCGAACCCAGAGCCCCTACACTTTCTACTTGTAGGGTCATGGGACACAGTAAGTTTCTGAGTACCTAATGGATTGGTTTATAACAGTAGATACAACTGTACCTACTTTACTTAAAACTAAAACCTCATGATCCGTTTAACCCTACTAAATTCTAGACCCCGTCTAGAAGCCCTTACAGAACTCTTATAAAGGAACCCTGTAAGAAACCCTTTAAACTACGAAGTCTCATGATCCTTAAGTGCTATTGATGGGAGAACCCTAAACCCTAAACCGTCCCCAAAACCAGAGGCCGACCGGCGCAGTGCAAAACCGATACTGGTGGTGATATAGGGGCCACAGAGTTAGAATGGGTTCCTTAAAGGGTTCCTTTGAAGTAAGGGTTCTATAAGGAGGGTTTCTATAGGGTTACGATGAGGGTGTTATATATATATATATATATATGTATGGGGGGTTTGCGAATTCGAAGAGGGCTCCTTTAAATGGGTTCCGTAGTGGCCTACAAGGGCTAACGCAAGGGCAGTATGGAAGTACAAGAAGGAACCCTAAGGAACAGTACTATTACTCACTGTTCAGACTTCTATGTTACCATAGAAACTCGCAGCCGGTGTACCTTCAAGCCAAGCCAGAGAAGAGAACACCCCTCCGAGGTCTCGTGTCTGAGCGTGCTTGCCAAACTCGAACAAGTGACGGTTCTCCATGGTACCCCTTCAGGGAATCCTACAAGGAACCCAAACAAACCGTAGTTGTAGACCCCAAAACCCCACCAGAAACACTGCTGCAAACCAAGGCACCTTCCGTGAACGAGAGGTAGATCTCAGCTTGTTCGCTGTGGTCATTCGGCAGTTGTTTAAAGTTTAAAGCTATTGAAATCTGGGTCCGGCAAGCATGTGTCCACGTAGAGCCCAGCATCGCTAGTTGGTCACATCTTTCCACGAGTGCACCGGGAAGTACACACTAGTGCAGACATGTTGCAGCAAGGACAGCGCCGGGCCCAATCAGCGTTGCCTTGGCATGTGCTGGAACTGTATCGAAACTCCAACACCCAGACTCAAATCGTTCACTAGATCGCAGATCAAATCGATGGCTGTACGACATGTGCAGCACCGTCGGATGCGCAAATTATGCCATGTCTGAGGTTTAATCATCTCACTACTCCCAAGCGATTTCGGGTTGTGCAGCAGTTGCACCCGCCACGCCAGTAGCGAGTGACTGCATAGGTGGTGCTTGCTTCGTTGACCAATGCTACACTATCAACCATTTTGACTCAAGGCTGTGGGGTGTAGTCCTCGGCTGAATGGTACCGCCTTTGATTAATCCTGAGGGTTTAGGGTTTAGGGTTAGCGGCTTTGGGTATAAGGGCTAAGGGCTTCGGGGTTTCAGGGTGAGCTGCGAAACGTCAGATTACGAAGCCCCGGGCTTGTTCTGCAGATCGTCAACACTGCACATGTTCCTCAAGCTTGGGGTTTCCTGTGGGCTGACAAGGGATCTTAAACTCCAGGTTTTACGATAAGACACCAAGATCCGAAAGGCTACCTGCTCTGCACTAACGCCATATTGAACTTTACTGACAGACCCTAAATCCGAAACCCTAAACCCTACAAGCCCTAAACCCTAAGCCCTAACAACTCCTGAACTTTTTAGCGGCCTAGCTCCTCACTCACTGCTCCGCACGTGGATCCCGACCCTGAAGCCCCGCCACTCGGCACAAGGTACCTCGTGACCGATTAAATGTGTATTATATATCATACATGTGTGTATAGATACACGTATGTATATCTCTATGCATATACTTGTATGTGTATATATATATATATATATTATATACATATGTATATGCATGTATATGCATATATATATATATATATACACATACCCCTGTGAATATATATATATATATACATACATATACATGGATATAGATAGACATATCTGTGTATATCATTCATATATATATATATAATATATGCTGATAGACTCGGGCTCTTGATTCAGGCTCCAGGTCTTCTACCCTCAAGGCTTTCTTGGGTTAAGTTTGCAGTCGCGGGTGAGCGTCTAGGCTCAAAACATCTCAAACTTTAACCTGTCATAGGCTGTAGGGTTTGGTGATAAGGCTTCCACACAGTGATTTATGGTACTGTAGCCATTTATTCGTGCTTTGTGTAGCTCCCAAAACGGTCCACAGGGATGCAGAAGGTGAAGGTGGGGCCACAAGCAGCCTTACGGACAGGCGGCGCCGCCCCGAGGAAGTGTGAGCCGATTTCGGCCCATTGCGACCTGCGATCCCGCTGCGAACTCGGGAACACATGTGCCCGCGTTTATGGGTGCAGGAGTTAATATGGGGGCCTTAATAATTAGAATAGGGTTTTGGGGGCTCCATACTATACTTATAGTATTATATACCCCCAATTCTAAACATTAAGGCCCCTATATTGTGCTCGGGCGTGGGGACTGTCACGAAGCGAGACACTCGGTGACTAAAAAGAACTCCAGGGATTTGGATATCTAGGGTTGTAGGGTGTAGCCCTAGACCCTAAACCCTAAACCCTAAACCCTAAACCCTAAACCCTAAACCCTAAACCCTAAACCCTGAACCCGTAATGCCCTCAACCTCCGCCCTAAACCCTAAACCCTAACTTAGGGTTTAGGGTAGAGGGTTTAGGGTTTACACCTACGGGAACCCGTATCCCTAAACTTTTCAAGGGGCCCTACAAGGAACCTACAACTCAGAGAAACCCTAAACCCTAAACCCTCGACCCCTAAACCCCTAAACCCTAAACCCTAAACCCTAAACCGACAACAAAGGAATAGGGGGGTGGAGAGCAGGGCGCGGGTCTCGCTTTCACCAGCTGCAGCTAGGGGTTAGTCTTTGAAAACCCC
>CAJNDV010032699.1:26219-39205 GCA_905221635.1 Symbiodinium sp. CCMP2456
ATCGAAGGCTGCAGGATGGCCGGGCGCCGGGCCGGATGAGCTGGAGGTCCCCCAAACAGGATAGGGTCTAGGGTTTAGGGTTTAGGGTTTAGGGTCTAGGGTTTAGGGTTTAGGGCCTAGGGTTTAGGGTCTAGGGTCTACGTTCTACGGTTTAGGGTTCAGGGTTTAGGGTTTAGGGTGTAGGGTCTAGGGTCTAGGGTCTAGGGTCTAGGGTTTAGGGTTTAGGGTTTAGGGTTTAGGGGCTTGCAGGCTTCACGGCGCCATGGGGCTACTACAAGGGTGCCATGACGGTTTTGGTGGGGAACAGTAGGGTAGTGTAAGGGTTCGATGAAGCGGGTTAGGATTCAGACTCCAGACCTTCCAAAATCCCTCAATTAAAGAATGTACCCTAAATTCTTCGAGGATTCTCATATGATCTAAGATACATTCCGAGCAATCCTGAATCCAGGGGTAATGGAGTCATACCTAGAGGCCTCCATACTGAACCCTTGTAGAACCCCTAGAGACCCTTCTCAAAGTACCCTTCAAGGAATCCTCAAGTGACCCTTTGGTTTCAGATGTTGTGCTCCCTGGGTTGAGGGTTTAGGGTTTTGGGGCTGTGAAGACGACGGCCTGCTGCAATGTCGACCGATAGGCTTTGAAGCTTTGTCCTCACAACAACAGAACGCGAGGTCCTTTCGGAAGTTCCCTTAAGGGTCCCTAAGAGTTAATTATAAGGATTCAGTACAGGGACTTTGAAATATGGCCCGGGGACTCCAAAACCACTTTAGTTAAAGTCATATCAGGGCTCTTATTGCAATCTGAAGGTATATCCTGCAGCAGGTAAGAGTTTGTTGGAGTTTCTGGGTACAGCAACAGAACCCGAGGCTTGCGTTTGAGTAGGGTTGAGGGCTTGCTACCCGCACAGATGGCGGTTGTTTTCTGCGCAACTGTACCCCCATTCTCAGCCCGAAGCGCCAAGCGCGATTAACTGTCAACATTCCCTGATTCCTTGCCTGCAACTGATGTACCGGAAAAAACTGTGATGTTACACTGATGTTTCATGTTTCAGTCTAGATAGGAATCCAAAGTAGTACCTCCAGGTTCTTCAGACCTCAACGTGAGAAGACCGTTGCAAAATCAACCCCATTTGGACAAGTCCACACATGCCTTTGCAAGCCTTCCGGAATGCCTTCTATGATACATCCGCAATTTCTGTAATACCTCTTCAACATACCAGCGAAAGCTCGGTTCCGCTAAGTAGAGGGGCACGTCAAGCTTGTAACTGCGATGAGTTCGAACATGATCAGGGGCGTGATTGGATTCGGAGTTGCCAAACGTGCTCGCAGATGGCATCACCCTAGAAGAACAAGTGTGAACCTATCCGATGATGCTATTGCAGTAAAAGCTTGGCACTAGATCACATGCTAAACGAAAGCCCTGCAGTGTCTGCTCAACAGAGAAACTGACGAAGTCCAGCAGAGGGGTACACGGAACACACGATAAGCCATCAACAAACACACCCTAACCCCCCAGGTACCTACTGTATGGGGTACTAGAGCCCCTGGGGCCCTATATAGTAGATACCTGGAGGGTTAGGGACAAATAATGTGGTCATGATACGAGAACGGACCAAACAGTCGGAATCACGGCAATCATCCGTAGTCAGCCGCAGCACCAACATCACCATGCTCACATCAACAAGAGTAAACAACAACATCATGATGCTCGTCATCATCATCATCAGCAGCATCACCGCCAGCACGTCTTGAAGATAGTGTAGCTTGAGGTACCTCCCAAATCCATCCGTAAGCCTCAAACCCCTATTACATTAATAACCTTGGCCACAAGCCAATCCCTAAACCGTATATTCTGGATCCCAAGCTGTGAGCCCTATAACGATGTAAACCCTTGAACCGGTTTAAACCCGAGCCGCAAGCACACAAGACCAAAACAATACAACCACTAACAAAACACACGCCAAGAGACAACTGTCTGGTGCTTAGTAGGGCATGGGTTGTAGGGACTACTATAAGGGACCTTAAGGGACTATCATAGGGATCCATTCCCCCATTTCCTACTAAGCACCAGACAGACAAAGCTGGGGGTTGGGGGTTCCAAGCTGGCGCCTCGGGATGCACAGGAGTCGAGCTAGCCGGCGCGGGATGACATTGACAATAGGAAGATCGGGTCTACGAGCTTAGAGTGCTGGGATTACCGTTTCATTTTTAGGTCCCTGAGCTGGGAGCTTCAGTCTTAGAGGTTCTGAACCCCGGACCCTCAGACCCTAAACCCGAATTCCCAAGCCCCAAACCCTAACACCCTAAAACCTGAAGCCCTCCCAGCCTGCAACGTCGAGTGAGATGACCTCGTCGCCAGCAGGCACGAAGCGATCAAGCTCTGCATATCCTGAGATGTAAGGCTTCCTTTTCTGTTTGTACTGTTGCTTTGCCTTGTTTAAAGGGGTATTATATCCCCAAACCCTAAAACCTAAACCCATTGTCGTTTACAAACGCGAGTTTGAGGTAAAACTACAAGTCTACAAGGCTTTGAATCGGGCATGGGGCACCTTTCTGAAGCATTCAGAAAGGTCTCTAATATATAATTAGAATAGGGTTTCAAAGGGTTCCTTGAAAGGGTTCGTTAAAAGGGTTCTATAGGGGCTACTATAAGGGCTTAGGGTTTAGGGGCCTTAATAATCAGAATAGGGTTTGGGGTGTATTATACTACAATTATAATATAAGGAGACCCCGAAACAGTATTCTAATTCTTAAGGCCCCTACATTATCAAGAAAACCGAGGGTGTGGGAGGACACACAACAGCAATTTCACAATTTGCACATCCAGGGACACTGACACTGTTCTTTGTTTGTACCACAACAGGCCAGGCATAAGCTAGGAAACCTCGTTTGTGAAATCGTGGCTGCTGGTAACTTGAGCTGTGTCGCTCTGCATGTGCTCCGCAAGCTCTGACCGCTTCTTCTCGCACTCCTGTCGAGCGCCCGACATACCCTTTTAGGGTTTAGGGTTGAGTTTAGGGCTTAGGTTTGATGAAGCTGTGGTACCCAAACTACAGGGCTTGTAGAAGGCTCTTGAGGGGTTTTATAGGACCCTACTCCTGTTAAGGCCTGCACACAAGTGTTTTTGGAGGTCAGTATAAACGAAGCCAAGACCCAGAGAGCCCTATAGAACATATCTGACAGGACATATTCAGGACTTAAGGGATCTTCACTATTGCACGTGCACAGTATCCGAAGCGATTTGAAAGCGAAGCTGTTTATGGAGTATGTGATTTTGCTCCTTGGGCTCCCCTTCATCATGTGCGGAGTTAGAGTGATGAATAGGGCTTGGGACTCAGGGTTCGGGGTTTAAAGTTCAAAGCTTGGGCTTTAGGGTTGTAGGATCCAGAGCTGCATGCGCACCTTGTGCTGCGAATCAATCCGGAAACCCCCAAACCTTAAACAACCCCAAACCCTAAACACCCCAAGGCCAAAATCCCAAATCTCGAACCCCAAACTCTAAACCCCTACATAATAGCCCTAAGTCTTGAGGCCCGAAGCCCCTAAACCTTCAGCCCGAGAAGGACCCTTCCTGGTCGAGCTGACTCACCTCGGATTGGAGATCTGCCTTCCTGAGATGGGATCCAAAGGAACCTAAGGATCCAAAGTAGATACTTGGGTTTGAGGTTTAGGGTTTAGGGTTTAGGGTTTAGGGTTTAGGGTTTAGGGTTTAGGGTTTGGGTTTAGGGTTTACGGTTTCGGGTTTAGGGTAGTAATATAGGGCCTTAATGATTAGAGGGGGTCTGGGGGCCGATTATACTATACTTATCATGAGGAGCCCCCAAAATAGTGTAGGTAATTATTTAGGCCCCTATCGTAGATAGTCGGGTTTGGGGGTTTAGGGTTTAGGGTTCGGGTTAGTAGCTAGGTAGGTTTCATATGAAATGACCGAGGGCTAGAAACCTATACAACCCTGATAAGACGTATCATAAAGCCCCCATAAACCACAAACAAACATCATGACTAAACAATGTGAAAACCATAGAAACCGTTAAAACCTTACATGTCCTTTTACCCCTTCAACATCTGCTGAGCGTGGACATGGTTGAAACGAGACGCCCTACTCCAACGTCTCTAAGACGAAAACACTCGCTTTTGTTTTGTGTGTAAGGTCTAGAATTTCGGACTTTCTCATCGTTTATAACTATTTTCGGACAGTACCATTATGGTAATGCCTGTTGTGTGATGATAATAAAGCCCGATCAGCCCTGTAGGAGATCTCCGAGTTCATGAGGCTCTGAATAATTGGAATTCGGTTTGGGGTCAGCTGTATAGTATGAATGTAAAAAGGAACCCGTAAGAACGCCATCCGCAATATTGTACGCCTCTATATCACAGGCCGAGACACCTTTTTTCGAGCTGCTGGATCGCATTCTCCAGCTGTTTGGCCTGACCATGAGGCCATCCCGTGGAAGATGTTTGGAGTCTAAACTACCTTAACCACCGAATAACCTGCCATTTTAAGTCAGAATAAGGAACCCGAAAAGGTAGGTTCTTTGGGGGTCCAGTTAAGGCTTGTATGCTTCTTTACAGAGTTTAAGTTCCAAGGCCGGGGATAGCCTTCGAGACGTTGTCTGGCAGCTGCATTACGATAGTACTTATTGCCTGCAGTCTCCATTGTAGTTCCTTTTGGGGGATACCTTATAAAATCCTTTTTTTAATTGGTTAAGCCAAAAAAAAGAACTACAATGGAGACTGTAGGTTCTGTCGGAAAACCCCCCATGATCATGGCAATTCGACCCGACCCACACGTCTGGTTAGCGCATTCAATAACACATCGTTGGGAAGGAGAAACGAGACCGTAGGGTTTGTGGGATTTCTTGTCCAGGGTCCTAAACCCCAATTGTTTAAATTCCCTACTTCCTAACCCCTACAAACCCTAACCTCCTTAACCCAAGCCCTAAACCCCAAACCCCCCCACCCTTGGCCCGCCCAGTCCAATTTAACTATGGAGGATCCCCCTCCCCCAAGAGTTAAGGGGCAAATTTGGGGTTGTTGACTGGGGACTGAGTGCATGCTTTAGGGATTTAGGTTTCGGGGGGCTTTCAGCTAAGGGTTATGTAAGTTATAGGGCTGTCTCATTGCAGTTTAATTTTATGCACAAAGCTCGGTTCTTTTCGCTCGTCTTAAAACAATCAGTTCATCGTAGAGTTATCTTGTCATTATATACGAAATCCTGTACCATTAGATCATTAAACGATATCGCATTGATCTTTGACATCTTTTGGGTTCACTTAGGCGTTGTGTTCCTCCCCCCCTCACGAATACGAAAGTGCCGTTTGCCTGCTCGAGGATTGCCTCCATGCTGCAAAGGCCATCGGATGCCGGCGGGCACCAAAACGGGAGTAATGTAGGGGCCTTAATTAATAACATTTAGAATAGGGTCTTGGGGTATAGTATACTGCAATTAGAATAAGGAACCCACAAAACCCTATTTCAATTATCAAGGCCCCTACATTACGTTGAAGCTTCTTGTTTGAAGGGGTTTGGGGCATTAAGGTAAGAATCATGGTCTTGGGTTACGGTTAAGGTCTTGTCCTGCTCTGTCTCGGGCTCACTCCTTACACCGTAACCCCTAAACCCCCTAAACCCCTAAACCCTAAACCCTAAACCCTAAACCCTAAACCCCTAAACCCTAAAGGGTTGGGTTTCAAGACTAGGGATCTGACAGGTTTGGAGTGTCTCGGGGTGCTGAGGTGTGGGGCTGAACCTATAAGCCATCCATGACCTACGTAGAGGTTTAGGGCTTAGGGTCTGGTCGTTGGGGGCCTTATATGAGGATTTAGGGCAGTTTAGGGTTTAGGGCTTAAGGGTTTAGGGTTTAGGGGCCTTATACTGACGTGGTTTGTGGAGGGCTTGTCGTGGAGCGCTCGGTCCTAGATCTGGACACTGGTGATTTGCCGTGCGAAGCTTCCGGGAGCACTGCAAGAAAGTCTATGGTCGCACAGCCTCATGTTCAAAGAGGTGTTTCAGGGCTTTGGGTTTAGAGTTTAGGGTCTTCAGCCTACCACCTGAAGTAGTAAAACATGTCACAGTTCGGATAACCAGCTGGATTGGACAGCAAACCTATTCGTTGACGTGTTGTAACCTTAAACTCTAACGCCGAAGCTCCCTTGCTGCAATTTCGACAGGCCATTCGATGTTGCTGCTCGAGCTATCGCGATGCGACTACTCATCCAAACCTCTAATGTAGCGGCCTTAACAATCAGAATACGCTTTGGGGTACATTATGCTGTAGTTATAATAAGGAACTAGTAGTTATCTAGGCCCGTAATCTAAATTATAGCACTGAGCCATTATGGCCCTTTTCCTGACTCCTGCAACCCTTGACCCAGAAGCCTAGCCAATGCGGTCCAAGTGCCTACGTAAATTGTTTTCGGGCTAAGGTTGAGGCTTTAGGTTACCGGGTGATTCCGTTCAACAAAAGCCTAAACCCAAACCCCTAAACCCTAAAAAGCCTATTTACGAACCCCCTTTCAAGGCCAACGTACATGCTGTAGAGGTGCGTGGATCCTCCGAGAGGCTCTTCACCCCATACCCTCAAAACCAAAGCCACATCTCGAAGAAAACAGACCAAACCTAAGCTACCGGAAAGTCTCTTAGCCTCATACCCCAAACTTAGACCCTAAGTGCTAGAAGGTAGGCTCAAAAACCTCCCAAACGCGAAACTCCTCGAGGTCGGAGACTATAATGAGGGTATGCCTTTGTCCTACTGCTGCTCGGCTTCAGCAAGGAGACTCCCATATAAACGGAGCAAGAAGTACTACCGGAAGACCTACCCTAAACCCTAAATCCTGAACAGTAAACCCTAAATCCTGAACAGTAAACCCTAAATCCTGAACAGTAAACCCTAAATCCTGAACCCTAAAACCTAAATCCTGAACCCTAAACCCTAAATCCTGAACCCTAAACCCTAAATCCTGAACCCTAAACCCTAAATCCTGAACCCTAAACCGTAACTCCTGAACCCTAAACCCTAAATCCTGAACCCTACCCTAAATCCTGAACCCTAAACCCTAAATCCTGAAGCCTAAACACCATAATGAACCTCGGAAGACATGGGAGACACATGAGCCGAACTTGCATCCCAAGACATGGTCGTTCCTTTAGCGCTCTTAGACTATCTTCTTCAATAACCGGGCCCAAAAGAGTTCAAACTTTCTAATATAGACTAGATATATAAGGCCAGAAAGTTCAAAGTTCATGATGACGATGATGGTGGTCAGGTGATGATTGTGAAAATGGTAGTGGTGCTGATTGTCGCGCTGCTTGCTCCTCTTCTTCAGGCCTTATTAGTTGTTGCACTTCTGGCTTACAGTTTCAGAGTGTCAACGATGTAAAAAATCATGTCTGCTTCCGTACTTGAAACTGAACTACAGGCTGCCGCAGAATGGTAGATGCAACATGTTTGACAATAAAACTGCACATACCTGTTCATAATAGTTGTAGAAAAACATCGTAATACGAAATAATGATAACAAAGACCGAGATAGGCCAGCCTTCTCTGCTGTAGCTAGGGCCCTGAACCCTACAAACCCCACTCCAAAAACCATAAAGCTTAAATCCCCAACCCCACAGCTCCAAACCACACCCTACACCGTAAACCTAAGCCCTCAACCGCAAACCGTAATCCCTTGCCCTAAGGGTCCATGTGCCTAAACCTAAACAGTATATACTTTGGCCTTAAAGTAGTCCCTATTTGGGGTACTTCGGTGCCAACACATCTACTATATGGGTAAAATAGGGTGCTTAATAATTAGAATAGGGTTTTGGGGTCTATTATACTACAATGATAATAGGGAACCCTCGAAATAGTGTAGATAGATAATTATGAAGGCCTCTTAGCGTTCTATACAAGCCCTGAACAAGTCCAAAAGGCTCGCAGGTAGGGTTTGGGGTTTAGGGTTTAGTTGCTGAAAAGTTGCTTCATCTCCATATGCGACACCTCCACCTGAGCCACAAAGGGAGTAGGCATTAATATAGGGGCCTTAATTTTTCGATTTGGGTTTTGGGACCCTTTCTACTATAAATATAATAAGGAACCCCCAACATAATATAGGTAATTACTCAGGCCCCTATATTAGGGTCCTTCAAGGCTGGGGGTGTCTGCGCGAGGTTGCTGGTATAGGGGCGTAGCTCTGCATTCCACAGTTTAGCACTGTTAGGCTTATGAGGTTTGGGGGTTATGCTGTTGCAGCAACGTGGAGGGCAGCAGGTGGGTAGGGGTGAGTGGTTCATTCGGACTTAGATTTGGGAGTTCATGTTTAGTTTTGGGGGTTTAGACAGCATCCCCTGAACCGCAGATCCTACAATCCTCAAGCCCAAACCCTCACCTCTCTAAGACTCTAACCCCCGAGCCCTAAAACCCTAAACCCCAAACCCTCGACCCTAAACCCTAAACTCGAAGACCCCAAGACCCTAATCCCCAAACCCTAAAACCCTAAACTCCAAACCCTCGCCTCGCTCCAAATTCTCAACCGGACCTAGCCGCTTGCTTGTCAGCGGTGTGCTCGATGAGCGGACGCAGCTTCACCTGACAACCAAAAGGGTTACTTTCGGGTGCACGAAGAGGCGCGAGCAGGGTTACCATAAAGGGGTGCTGTAAGGGGTACTATAAGGGGCATTATAAGGCCGATGATGTAAGCTATAATTCCATTCCCTCATCGAAGGGTTTTGCAGTGTCGGGATCAGAGGATTTGGGGATAACTAGAATGCTCGTAAACCTGAGCTCGTGCGTTTTCGAGGGGTCGTGGTATAGAGCGTGCACCCGAAGACACACATATTACTAAAGGAGATGAACAACTGGAACAGGGCTCGGGCAGTTGTATAATAGTACACCACCTCGCGGGTGGGGCGGGGGGGATAGGATTTGACGGTTAGGGGTGTAGGGCTCTGAGTTTGAAGCACCCCAGACATGACCCGGCACTCATGCTGTTGTTCTGCCAAGCATCACAGTCGATTCTCATGCAGCGACTGCTTCTCTACTACTTACTACGAGGAGTATTATTGTGATGACTGAAACGAACAGAAAAGCCATTCCGGATTCAGGTCCCTCTCTGGTACACTGGCTGCAAGTATCAGTTCAGCACAGGCACACATCTTCAAACGAAAGCTTCCGAACACGCAAAAACCCTTAAACCTGAATCAGGATCTGGGATGTAACTCATGATCCCGAACATACCGGGTTTAGGGCTTACCTTAACCCCAAATAACCTACCTTTCTAAAGTTTTGTATATAGAAATCATAGTAAGGATCCCCCAAAAGGAAGGTTTTATAGGGTCCCGGTAGGGTTTAAGGTGGCATGTGAGGCTCAGGGTTTCAGTCTGCGTAGTATCCACGCCAGTACTCCCGGATGAGGATTTTACTGTCTAAGATTCAGGACTCCCAACAGAGCCACAAACACAGGAACGAAAACGAAACAGTTACTATCCTGACTATTACTGTTCGTACCATTGTTAGTATGTATGAGCAGAACTATGATCGACGACTTCGGTCTGAATCCTCCGTAAAGCCCGTGAACCTGAGGACCCGAACCAGAAGCCGCAAACTGGTCAATCCAATGGTTCAAGGTTTAGGATTTAGGGTTTTTAGGGTTTAGGGTTTAGGGTTCAGCGGTTTAGGGCTTCGGGTTCAGGGGCTCTGAAAGTTGACTATCCCTCCTTAGCTTACTCCTGTACATAGCCAAAATTATTCGCCCGATGCTCTGTTCTAGCTAGTCAATCAAAGGCCTAAAGATTTCTTCTGGACTCTTAAACCCTAAGCCCAAAACCCCCAAACCCCTAAACCCCTCTAGACGCTGAACGCCTAAACCCGAAACCCCTATAGACCCTAAACCCAAAACCCGGCCTTGTTGCTGGCATAGAGCTCGGTGAGTTTTGTTTTCCACTTCTCTCGGCGCTCGTGTAGCGAATCCTGGCTTCGCAGATTTAGGGTTTCAGATGGGTTTAGGGTTTAGGGAATTAAGGTCGAGGGGTTTAGGGCTTCAGCTGGGTGTCGGTTTCAGATGGGTTTAGGGTTTGGCCTTGCTCCGCCACTTGGGCTTGCTCCACCGCTTGGGCTCGTTCTGCGATGGTGTCGTAATCCTGGGCCGGCTAGGCAAAACAAAGGAACGCTCGGCACTGGTCTGGCCAAGTGGTGGAGGTGGTCTTGGCAACGGGTGCCGCTTTGGCACCAGTGGTGGCCGAGGCACTGCCGCTTTGGCACCGGTGGTGGCGGAGGCACTGCCGCTTTGGTGGCCGAGGCACTTTTGCTTTGGCACCGGCCATGCCGCTTTGGCAGCGGTGATGGTGGTGGCCGAGGCACTTTTGCTTTGGCACCGGTCATGCCGCTTTGGCACCAGTGGTGGCCGAGGCACTGCAGCTTTGGCACCGGTGGTGGCGAGGCACTTTTGCTTTGGCACCGGTCATGCCGCTTTGGCACCGGTGGTAGCCGAGGCACTGCCGGTTTGGCACCGGTGGTGGCTGAGGCACTGCCACTTTGGCACCGGTGGGGGGTAGAGGCACTCCCGGAAACACCTGGCCGATAAACTCGCCCCGGGTGCAGGCTTAGACTCGGCGGATAAAGTCAACTTGCAAGCGAGTTAGGCTTCCTGCATTGGGCGCCAAATCGGTCAAAAATGCCACCGCACACCAAAGCCTGCCCAAAACCGACAATTCGTCCCTAAATAATAAGGATTCACTGGCCGGGAGCCCAAACCCTGAACAAATTCTGAACTTAAGCGCACCTTTGCCCTGGCCTCTTAGCCTCAATTCAATCCTTGACCAGCTTTACATAAGCTCTTTAATGTTTGAAAAGTGTGTTGAGTATATTATGCTCACATGATCATAATGAGAACAACCCAAATAGTATTGGTACATATTTAGGAACCAAAAATCAAAGGGTGTAGTTCAGGAGCGGGGTTCAGGGCTTAGGGCCGTAATCTGCAACCAGGTTTTCGAGTGAAACTTGTTCGGGGCTTCGTATAGGGATTAGGGTTTAGGGCTTAAGTAAAATCCACCCTGCAGGTCTCTGATGAAAAAACAGCCCGGCCACACACGCAGACAAGAGGCGTTCTACACAAACTATACTTGCTGATGGACAAAATCCTGCGCTACCTTAAGTACGCACCTTAAGCTATGGGCATCAAACCCGAAACCCCAAACGACTAGAGTGGGAGTCTGGCCTGCAGCACTTTGGTCTCCTGGCAAGAGAACCATTTGGTTTAGGGTTTCGGGTTATGGATGGGTCTTGGGGTAGTGGTCAAAATTATAAACCCTAAACCCTACACCGTTCATAAGCCTTTTTCTCTTAGTGTGGACCCATAGAGTTTGGGGCCTAAATTTGGAGCACCCTCCGCACGAAAACCCGACTCCCTAGCCACCCCGAATCAAACGCTAAATCTCTAGGCCTGAACCCTCTAAAAGCCACCTACTTAGAGTGCCTTATTCTGACTTCTTTATATGAGTCCATAACCAAGGCAAGCCATTTGGGGTTAAGGATTTAGGCCCTGGGTTGATCAGGCAGGTTTCAGAGGCTGGAACAGGGCGGGGACCGGGCGGAGAATTGTTTTTGACATTTTGTTGTTGCCCTTTTTTTTTGTTTTGCTGGGTGGGGGGTGGAAATGCGCGGCCTGGCGAGAGCAAGATCCTGAGCATCATTCCGGGCCTCCTCCATTGCAGTCAAACCGGTCATTCTAACAGGTGCACGCAACGGCGGGCGATATGAGCATGAACCTGGAACCCCGAAGCCCCTGACCCTTAACACCGACTTTAAAACACCTACTTCAAGGCGGAAGCTGAGACGAAGCATGCTCGGCAGTGCTGCAGGCTGCAGCTTTGTCACTGCTGCGTTGCATATGGGTGCATACGTGGTTCTGCGTGTTACATTGTTACATATGGGGGAAATGCAGTGTAAATCCGTGTACCTTGCAATTACGTGAACATAAAACACAATATGTAGAGCTTGCTGCTCGCTTATATTGGGTTGCTGCATGACATTCATTGACGGTGTGGGATTGTGTTTCGCTCCGCAAAACATTGCAGCACAAAGTAGCTTGCCTTCCGGGTGCGTTCGCAACTCCGTGTTGTGCAGCTTTGCACATTTCGGATGCAACCGCTTGAGATTGTTTACCTTGTAGGTGCCTACACCAGTATTTCATGATCGTTGTCTAGGACATTACGGCACAACCATGCATGCTTAGGCCGTGATCTTTGCGCGTTGCTTATTGGGATCTCTGTGGGGCATACATCTGGATCTTGTTTACATTCTCAAAATATCCATAGTCTTGTCTTTGTTGCAGCCGCGCACACGTACATGACATGATGACTGTTGTCTGCTTCTTCTTCTAACCCGGCTGTGCAACAAAACAGCCCGATCTGTTTCCGTTCTGTGCGTGCTCACTTCCCTGCTGACTCCATTGCTGTTACACGTTCCATGCTGGTTTTGTGCATGCAGATGGGCAAGCACGAGAGCGTGCTGGACACGAAATGGTTTAACACAGCCGGTGTACCCAAGTTCATGCTCGTAAGAGTTGCAGGCTCCTGCTCCTCAGTGCAGATGTTCCCCATCCCGTGTGGGGGAGTGCGAAAAAAGGCTTTGAAAGCCACGTGCGTTTTGAGCAAAACGGCCAGCGGGCCCTTCCTGAGCCCGCTACGCTAGCGGGCTCAGGAAGTTGTGGAGCAAGGTAACGTTTAGGCTCAGAAAAACTGCGAAAAAGGATACTATGGATGAACTAGAACTAGGTAGGTAGGTAAGTAGGTAGGTAGGTAGGTAGGTAGGTAGGTAGGTAGGTAGGTAGGTAGGTAGGTAGGTAGGTAAGGGGGTGGGTAGGTCGGTAGGTGGGTAGGTAGGCAAGTAGGTGTAGGTAGGTGGGTAGGTAGGTGGGTAGGTAGGTAGGTAGGTAGGTAGGTAGGTAGGTAGGTAGGTACCTACCTACCTACCTACCTACCTACCTACCTACCTGCCTACCT
>CAJNDV010032700.1:0-10684 GCA_905221635.1 Symbiodinium sp. CCMP2456
CTGCTGCTGCTACTACCACTACTATTACTACCATTACTGCTATTACTACTATTGCAACTATTACCACCATTACTACTATGACTACTATCACTGCGGCTGCTATTACTGCTATTACTGCTATTACTACTATTGCTACTTACTACTACTTGCACTATTCCTACTTTTGTATTACTGTCCCAACTATTGCTATTTGCTAATTGGTACTAGCCTTGCGAAAGAGGGTTTGGGATCCCGAGCTCGAACCGTCAGCGCATCGCCAAGATGCTGAAGCTTGGCAGATGCCCAGACCTGGGGGTTTTGGACTCCAGGATTTAGGGTAGACTTGTGCTTGCTTTGTTTGCATCCTGCCTGACTAGGCCTAAGCTTGCTGGCTTGAAAACGACGGGGTACATTGTGTTTATATATACATATATAAGTGTGTATATATATATATGTATACATCTAACATCAGGGCTGACGTCCAGCTTCAAGTTTTAGGGTGTTCGGCCTGTCCGATGGCCATTCAAGGTCCAGGGTGCCCTCGGTTATGAAAACATCACTATGGATACTTGGTGATCCTGTTGCATCAGGATTCCTTACTGTAATCTCAATAATTCTAATTCGCCTTCCACTATCGAAGCTTGCGGACGGGACGAACGGACCCCAAAGCATCTTCACATCAGTGGCGACCCGAACGCTAACATGCTGACCTCAGCCTGAACCCTAGCCGCATCAGGACCAATAATGCTAGTCGTATGACGCATGCCGTGGATGGACATCGAAGTTGAAAACCCCCAACCCCGACACACAAAGCCGACACCCAAAGCGCAAGTTTGCGCACTCAGGGCACCCAGCACTATTCGCCAATTCCTGGGCTTTGGAGCCGCTGGCGCCTTGACATGCACTGTCTGGTCTAACGTGCTACAGAACACAGCACCAAACCGAAGGCAGGAAACGTTGCGTAAACGTCCAAGCCCCAAACCTTCACGTTGCAAAATAACGGTGACGGCTCAGAAAAGCCGGGTTGCGAAAAAGCACGATATGGAAACCTTAAGCTGTGCCATGAGACACCGAACCAGTAAATTGTCTTCTGGTTTTATGCTTGAGAATACCCGTGCTTTGTACAGTGTTGGGTCTTGAAAACTGCCCAAGCCAGGAGAAGCCGAAAAGGCCAGGGAAATCTCAGCCCCAAGTTCAAGCGGTTGTACATCCTGCGACATGCATGGGGCCTAGGGCTTTATTTGTGTTTAACATATTGAATGGTTGACCTTGGCAACTGGCGAGCCTTGACTTCGAAAGAGTGAGCGGGTGCTTCTTGCATACGCGGTTCGTATTCTTCAACCCACACGGTTCCAAGAGAAGTGTCCTGCAACACAGATCACATCACGGCCAAGGCCAAATAATCGAATTACTCGTGCTACTGCATGCACGGCTCACAGCCCCCCCCCCACGTATACTCAGCAACATCATGAAGCTCGTTGCTAATGAGCTAAAGTGGATCATGCCAAACGGGATGCAAGAGCGGCCAATCTGCAAGAACGACAGCACCGCAAGGCATGCCAAGGTTAGAGTAGGTCACGCCAGCTGCCCAATGCGAGCTCGGAAACCCCTCTAATCAAAAAGCTAGAAAAATTAACCGATGTGTAAAACCCAGGGTTGGGTTTTGAGTGCAACCTCCCCGTGGCGTTGTGTTTTCAGCTTCGCAGATGCGACACCGCGCCGACGCAATCTCCGCGTCTTTCGGAATCACGAAACCGTAGAACCACAGGTCGTCAGTGCCGAGTGCTAGACTGCTAAGCCATTTGGGTCTTCGCGTGCCCCGACCAAGGCCTCAAAAGTCAGTAGAATCCAAACCCTGAAGCCCCAGAATGCGAATCTCAACTCCCATCCTGCAGGTCCAAGATTCGCAGGGGTGTTCCAGACACTGCTGGGCTGCACAACATACTTCAAGCATTTATATACATTGAAGAATCTACTACATGATCTGTATTTCGTCTTTCTCGGTTTAGGGCTCCAGCCAACTCAAACCTGGACAAGGCCGCCGAGAGATGCCGTCACTGAAGCACTCCGACCGTCCGGTTGTCGCGCGTCAGAGTGACAGTCAACAGTGCCGGGTAAGTCTCTCCTGAAGTAACAACCAAATGGAAAATTCCCAGAGCTGCTTTAGGGCTTAAGGCCCCACCGCTGCATGGAAAAGACAATCTGAACCCTAAGGAAATTCTGTTGAAAATTCCAGCATCTCGGAGGTGAGGCCATGGTACCAGAAGCATCCGCGAACCCAACTCTCAACAAAACGGCTCAGGGATTAGGGCTTTTGAAGTCACTTGGGGTTTGAAGTTTATGGTTCAGGCACTCTTCTTGGGTCCCGTCGAGCCTTAGGGCTACTTGGGGTTTTTAACCTTTCTACTTTTGATGGTCCGAACCCCCACAGCTCGAGGGGCCCACTTCTCAATAAAAAGCAGATCCGGGGTTCGGCATCTTGAAAGTGAATCGAAACCCTAAACCCTAAACCCTAAACCCTAAACCCTAAACCCTAAACCCTAAACCCTAAACCCTAAACCGTAACTCAAGTCTGAGTCCTACGCCCCAACCCTTGGCCCCAAGGCCCCATCCCTGGCAAATGCTGAAGATTAGACTCGAGATCCTCAAACGCGAAAAGCATTCCCTCGCCCATGCCCACCCCAAGAAAGAAGCTCACAATCATGTTTCCCAGAGAACCCAATACACCTTTTAATTAAGGAATATACCTTAAATTATAAGGGTCTTAATATTATGATTTAAGGTACATTCCTTCATTAAGGGGTATTGGGTTCTCTGGGTTCAGAACCAGCAAGCTCAAGTCCAGAACAGGCTCCCTTCATCGGGGTTTCAGGGCTTTTCAAAGAACCCTCGGTGTACCTTTGCCATGGGTGCGACACCGTAAGCCTTAAACCAAACAGAGTTTCGGAAACAAGCCCGAGACCCTAAACCCTAAACCCTGAGCCCCAGATCGTGCTGGACTTCCCTTTCCTTCACGTCCTAAACCGCGCGGAGCGGGTCCCACCTCGCACGGCTGCCCCTGCCATCGCCGCCAGAGCAAAGCCCTGGACAGCCACAGCATGGGGGTTTCTGAAAATAGGGGACCCTAATTTAGTACCCTAAATAATAGGATCCTTAATATAAGGACCCCAAAATAAGGTACCCCTAATTATCGGAAACCCCCACACACAAAAAGAAGAAGAAGAAACAGACAAAGAAGAAGAAGAAGCAGCAGCGGCGGCGGCAGCAGCAGCAAATTAGTTCTTGCTTCTGATTCTGCCATCAGGACTATCTGTTGTTCTGCTACAGTCGTCGTAGCATACTAGTTAAGTAACAGTGTGCAGCTGAAGCAGCGGTGGAAAGTGGTAGGGATGACAAACAAGATCACCCACACCGCAAATCACAAGCTTGGTGCTGCAGGAATCCGTGTGGACGAACAAAAAACCTTAACTTAAAGCTAAGAACTCTGAAACTCGAGCTCCTCTGTCTCGCCAATTACTAGCTTCGTTTCTACTGCCCGTAGATGACACGGATCCATGCACGCCTCTTAGGCTGCAACACTTGCTGTTTGGGCCGGCTTCTTCAGTGGCCACAACGCAGACTCGAATCATGAAACCCCATCTCAGAACCCCTGCATCAACACCCGACCACTCCTAAGCCAATAACCACAAACCCGAATCCGAAAACCTGAGCCCAAATCGCACAAACTCCGAACCGGAAAAAGCATGCCCTTCCAGTAACCTCACGGTGGCGCAGGGTGGCCCATGCCCGCACTGCGTTTGACACCTTGGCGTTCTCGGGAAATCCACTTTATGGTTCTGGTTGCCCCCCTTTGAATCACAGTTTATGTTCGTTCGTTGCGACATACCTCAAAAAGCTCCGGGGAGCTAGTATTCAAGGGTCTTGAGAACTTACTTGGAGCTTGTTGCTTGGGCATGTTCCGGCGTCTGCAGGCTGTCGGGCTGCCGAACAAGGCCGCATGCAGTCAAGAACAGGGGAGATTCAGAATGCCGGGCCTACCCAGGGCAGAGAAAGAGCCTTTCCGACAGTACCCAAAAATAGCCCTACCAAAAGAACCCAGCCCAAAGAACCCAGCCCGTTTCAGAATTCACGCACTGCACAATGAGATGTCCGAAAGGATTTAAACTCGTGCCTGGGGAAGTGGCATTCTACGGACCCAGGTCGTCTATCGCAGCCACGACCGAGGTGGAGATGGCATCTCGGCACGGAGGAATTGCGCAAGGGCAGGCGCAAGGCTAGCAGGGGATGCAGAAGATGGGGCCATCTTCGAGCTTTGAGATCCGCTGAACCTGAGAAGAGCTACGGGGATTTAGGCCTTCACGTTGTGGGCCTCAACGCGATGGGATTTGGCCGCTTCAGGCCATACGTGACCTGATACTATACAGCCAAATAGTAGGATCCCAAGTACACAGACCCCGAAATCGAACCCCTGGGTCTAAGAAGTTCCATTAACACATTCCAGAGCCCGTGTCCGCAGGGTCTGCTGCCGGTTGCCGTAGGATCTGATGCGTGCGTTAACGGCTGAAACTCGAGATTCCAATCTGTTTTCTTTGCACTCAGTTGATGAAGTCACTGCGCTCCACGAATCGTTGAAGCTGCAGAGGATGAAACCCAAGCTGCAGCCCTCCAAACCCTAACATGGTTCCGATCTCGCTACTCCCACACTCTAGGCACTCTAGGCAACGACGCCGCAGACCAAAAGTGTGAACGCTTTTGCAGCAGGGCTTGGGAACTGGGCCGGGCCGGGAAAGTGTGAACCGTTTTTGCCACTTAAACCCTGAACCGCAAAGCACTAAAGCTTGGGAGGAGCCCTAAGCCCCAAGCCCTAAAGCTTCACAGTATCAACCCTCGACTCCTTCTTTGCAGAACCCCCCCTCCCACAAAGCCCCTGTCTTGGTCCGCGCGCCTGGCAACTCCTGGTTCCGGGCCTGCGCCGGGTTTCTGCCAGGGGGGTCTCGGGCTTAGATTAGGGACTGAGGGTTTAGGGTATAAGGCTCTTTCCCTCTCGCATTGCTGAAGTCTAAAGGTTTAGGGTTTAAGGTTAAGGTATTTGGGAAGTAGGGTTCGCGGCATTAGGTCATTGGGCTGGCTGGGGGAGCTTATTTAACACTCGCACTCGACCAGTTCAGGCGAGGTTTAGGGCAACTTGCTTTTTCGGGGTACCAAACATTTCGGGTATTGGTCGTTCGGGTACTCAGGATTTAGGATAGTGTCTTCGGGTGTTAAGGTACAAAGTAGGTACGAGGGTTTCGGCCGAGAGCTTGTTTTGCTACCCGCCTAGGTGACGCAAGTCGCACTGCAGAGACCCGTAGTGAATCATGTACGGTTCTTCAAAATTGGAATAGGGTTGTGTGTCGTATCATGGTACACTTATGTAGGGACCATATCACAGAATATTGTTACTCATTGGGAACCCGACGACCCCCTCTGCGATTCCCCCGATTCAGACGGTGGGGCTCAGGGTGTGGGGCTGAGGGGGGGGGATCAAACTCCAAGTGTGAGGTCTCGAGTGCGGGCCTGGGCAGATAGGACTTCTGAGAGGGTGCGCAGGATCTTGGAGTCTGTGGTACAGGACCCTTTTGTATCGCACGAAATCCAAGGAGCCAAACTTGCGTTCACCTGTCAAGCGTGAAAACCTTCTTCAGTCCTAAGCCCTGAGGCTTCTAAGAAATCTGACCGGAGACGATTAACCCCCTGCAACCCCATGACCTTAGTGTAGACCCTCCACCTCCAGCTTCGCCCAGCACCATGCCGTGATGGCCGAGTCCTGAACTCTAGAGCCTGCCCCCAACCTTCAGCCTTTTGCACGCTCGCCCGAGCCTGAACTCGGAACCCCTCAAACCCTGAACCCTAAAACCGAAAGGTCTGTGAGGACGTCGGCGTTGAAATTCAGGATGCGGACCTTGCACCCTTCGGCTTAGGTTCATGGTTGGGGGTGTTGCGTTTCGAGTTCCCTGGGTGCGGGGTGTAGGGCCCAGTGTTCAGCCTTCATGGTCTAGCCTTTCAGAATTTGGGCTAAGGCTAAAGCTTGGATGTTGAGTTCGGGCCGAGTTTAGGGCTTCGGGTTCGGGGTCAGGGGATCGTGGGTAAGCCCTGCCGAAAAGAAACAATGTTGAGACGGCTTCTGGCACTCAAGTTGGGCAGCTCTCATGGGGCTGCTTACGATGAGGGGGTCCACCATAACCCGATCACAAAGCCTCAACTTCAGCCAGCACTGTAAACCCGAGAGCCCACCTCCCTTCAAGTCCCAAAGGACAGTCTATGAGGTCTAGGAGTCAAGGGCTCCAGCAGCCTGCGCATCTCAACGCAGAAAGGCCAGTCCTGCCCTTCGAACTCACTGCAGCGTGCAATGGAAGAGGCCGCGACAGCATCCAACAGAGGCCAGTCGTGCCTCGAAGGGATCAGACTGCCGGGGCTTATCAGAGCTGACACAAACCTAAGGACTAAGGACCCTTGAAAAAGCATATGATCATATGGCTTGTTGAGATTTTGTTATAGAAGTAGCTGACACTGATGGTGGAAATTGCTGAACTTCGAATAACCAAGTTGCACGGTCAGGTCCAAAATCGGACTTCCCTACGCTATCTGAACTGCTATATGGTTGTTGCTGCTGTTGCTTCTGTTGCTGTTGCTGTTTCTGTTTGCTGCTGCTGCTGCTGCCGCCGCTGCTGCTGCTGCTGGCTGTTGATTTTTGGGTGGCGAGGTGTAGAGGGCTTGCATGTCTAACACCCTAAAGCTGACTCTCGGCAAGCGGTGGGACTTGAATTTTCAGGGTTCCGGCTTGCACATGCGCAAACCACCCACCGCGATTTGGCAATAGCAGCAGGGGGAGTATACAGGCGTAGCTCGGTCGAAGACAAGCGAAGATCTACAGCTTATTCCGGCTTATGAGGACTGGGAACTGACGCAGATAAGTTCTGGGCACTGGGCGCTACAGTGTGAAAAGCTACCGGGACTGCAGGCCCACAGTCACTCCACAATGGTCTTTCTAGCCTAACAAGCAGGCAGCTGTTGCATCGCATTGTGGTTTGATTCTTCCCAGAAGCCTGTTTAGGGTGCAATCGGCTTCTCCTTTTTGTAACCATCACGTCGCTACCAGCGCCGTCGCCATGTTCTCGGGCAATCCGTAGATCAGCACCTCGGCTAACCGCCACGAGAACAGGCTGCTGCACAACACGGAGTCGCCCATTCGAGCCCCACGCGAGCAGGAGGACACCTGAGCTGCATACTCGCTCTCCCAACATCAAGGGCTTGGAGTTTGGAGTGTGGGCCCTAAACCCTAAACCCTAAAACCCTTTAAGGCTTGGCTCAGCATTTTCAATTTACAGTATAGGTTTTTCGACTCTCACAGTTACACGAAGCAGCCAAGGCTGCACTGCGACTCGTCCCGCTCTTGGGCCTTTGATTCCGATACTCTGCTGCTATCACAGCAGCCTTATCTGTGTGTTGGTGGGAGGTCGGCGAATCAGTGTTGAAGTGCATTGGTGCATCGGCGGGTTGTCAGTGTCGGTGTATCGGCGGGATATGACCGTCTCAGCACACTGGCAGGATCGGTGAGCACACGAGGCACAGCAACTGATTCCATCTTCACAATGAAGTTCGACAAAAGACATGCTTTACGATGCTGGCAGATACCGCTAATCTTGGGCGCTGTGCCGAGGATGCGTCGTCTGGGTTTAGAAGACATGTGTGATGACCCTGAACAGATCCTTCTTCCAAATATGACGACAGCCACTTCTAGCCATATCTAACTTGGACTCCTGCCATCACTGCATTTTGTTCGCAGCACGACCGCGACAAAGCTCTCACAAGCGGGCGTTTGACCAGTCGCTGAGTTGCAACTCCAAGAACACGCGTCGATGCGTGAAGAAGCTATCGCGGCAGGAGACGTCCGCCTCGAACTTCACAAGCAGACGATGCGGCTTCATCCTCAGCGCAACCCACAACAGAACTCAGAATCCCGCTTTCGAAATGAGATGGAAAGATGCTGCAAAGCGACGAGCTGTCCACGAAGGCCTGGATAGTGCTTGATTTCAAGCTGCCGCCGCATTCCCTGGTGACGTTTAGGGACGGAATTTCACACAAGTCCTTGGCCGATGCATTTTCAGTGTGGAGAGGACCCTCCTCCCCAAAGCCATCGGAATCCTCTTCGATCGTCTTATGTCGTCCCCAAGAAACGCTGCAGTCCTTCCGGGGGACGAAGGTGACATACACCTTGGACAGGAGGTTCGTTGTCTCGAAAACCAGAAGCAAAAACGAAACAAATATTTATGGACAGGCAAGAATTCGGCCCCTGAAACTGAGTCAGGTCACCTTGGATGCTTGTTGCTGTAACGCCCAGGTTGCACGGACATCAATGACGCAGACATTGAACTTCCTCCAGCAAGACTCAGCACTTGATTGTGCCTGCACCTTAGTTGTTCTTGGGACCCTTGCAAACAAATACAACCTTTGCCTCTTGTTAGGATTCTGTATTGCAAAGACTAAGAAATGTTTCCAAGAAAAGCTAAGGCACATCTTGCCCTGAAACTAGGACAGTCACAAATTCCATGGCTCGGTGCTGTCTGATCTGCAGTGACACGGCCACTGGGGCAACACTGGCAAAAGGCTCATCAAGGTCTTCCATGGATCTACAGGCCGCTTGTCCAAAAAGCTGAACATCAGAGTGACCAGAAGAATGAGATTGAGACAATGCCAGGCTATGCTCTTTGAGGAATACCAATGGCAAAGTAAAACTGGAACTAGGTTTCCAGCCATCTTGGCATTCATCCGCCATGGGATCCTGTTCACACACTCTGGTACTCGTCAAGGTGCGGTTCAGCCGCGTGCCATTCTTCAAAGAAAGACTTTTCATATAGCAATCCACATCCTCAGACAAAATGGTCACGTTCATGAGGGTCGCATTTGCCAACGCCGCAGAGTCTGCGACAGTCAGATTCCAACCCTCTCTGTGCACCTCAATACCGTGAGCGAACGCTAGGACAACGCGGAAAATGCTTGCCAGAGTCCTTTTACGTAGGGTGAAGGTAAAGCCATCCGCTGGCTGATACAAGCTGTGAGCGCCCAGCACGTCCACAATCCCAGACTGCAGAGTCAAAGGCACATCGAACCAGAAGTGAGTGTCTTTCGCACTTTCAGGTAGGATATCAGGAGTACTGATCACCAGGCTCGCAGATGACTTGAGCATCGTGTGGCAGTCACTTCGGGCACCGGTAACAATACACAAGCTCCCTGAGATGTTGGCATCGTAATATTGCAAATATCTTTCAGTTCTACTGCGGTGTGTCTGCCCACAGTTTGACCAGCGCGGCTGCAGACCGTACATGCAGCCATGCCCCGTGTACTGCCACATTGTTGCTTGCTCCCACAGACTTATGCCATACTTGCCACACTCCTCGCGAGGAAGCGTCGCATCAAAACGAGTTGAAAACGCGTTGTGGGATCTCCTCTTCGGAAAGCTCATCTCATAGTGGCTGTAGATAAGTCTGACATGCATGGTGGCCAGGCCCTTGGGCAAGTGAACCGTGTTGTTATGGTACAGATATCCCCAGGGAATGCACTGAGAGAATTGCCTGCCCCGGACGTCTCCAGAGATGATTATTGACTCGGGGAACACAGCCCACCTGAATACTTGAAGCCTGTAAGAAGCTGTGGCAACTGTGTCCTCCACTTCGATGCTTACTTCCTGTGGATAAACTGGCTCAGCAAGGCTCAGGCTTTCTACAATGACAGCGGAAGTGCTATTCAACAACGGCTTACCAACCGCTTGCACGCTGACACCAGTCGTCTCAAGTGGGTTCACCACTGCTGTGACTCCATATATGCTTTCAGAAGCATGCGCCACAGTCATGTACTCCTTTGTGTTCGGATTGAAGGTTGGCCAAACTGGTGCATGTGTGAGAAGGCCTGCCAAACGTGGACTGGACGTCATGTTGACGAATATCACCGCAAGGTTAATGGTGGCAAGCGCCAGCAGGGAACCCACAAGTGCTGGCCCAAGAAGCATTGGCAAGAGTCTGTTCTGGCGGCCTCGCACCCCACGCGCAATAAAGCCAATCCACCGCATGTCGCCGGTGTTGAGCGCATGCTCGCTATCACCAGCCGCATACTGGCCTGAAACGTCAGGACACTGCCTCGTGAATATATGAGGTTTCCCTGAACTTCGCACTTTCGCTGCTAAAAAACACAAACAATGCTATCGGCGAATTTAGCGCCCAAACCTTTTAACGTGCGCTTCTGCTTCTCAGCCACTCTCAACTTGAATCTCCTTGCGATGACGGGCCAGAGCGACAAAGGCAGACTCCTTCATTGGGGCTAGGCCCTTATCATCTCCAACCTGAACAAAGCCCTTATCAGAGATGCCCTCCAAGCAGATCTTGCATTCACGCTTCATTGCCATATTCTCCAAAGCCAGCATGTCGGCAATGGAACGCTTTATATAAAATACTGGGGCTGCAAGCAGTCCAACGGCTTTGAGATCTTCAAACCCCAAGGCCGTGCCCCGATTGAAATATGCTACCAGCATTGCTCTGCCAATGACTGACAGGACGCCCATCCATAGCCAAATAAGCATCCAGTCGCCTTCGCTAACAGAAGGGTGAATGACTCATACGTACTCATTTCCTACAGTCCTACAGAATGTACTATGTAGGCACGCTGTGTTGAA
>CAJNDV010032700.1:10784-39199 GCA_905221635.1 Symbiodinium sp. CCMP2456
TGGTTGGTTGGCGGGTGGGTGGGTGGGTGGGTGGGTGGGTGGGTGGGTGGGTGGGTTGGTTGGTTGGTTGGTTGGTTGGTTGGTTGGTTGGTTGGTTGGTTGGTTGGTTGGTGGTTGGCTGGTTGGTTGGTTAGTTAGCTAGTTAGTTAGTTAGCTAGTTGGTCAGCTAGTGAGTGAGTGAGCGCGTGAGCGAGTGAGTGAGTGAGTGATTCAGCCAGTCAGCCAGTCCGTCCGCATTCAGTTCAAGTTAGTTAGGTGGGTAACTAGTTAGTTGTTTAGTTAAGCTGAGTTTAGTGAAGTTTAGTTTAGTTTAGTCAGCTAGATAGTTAGTTGGTTCATTTGTTTGCTTGCTTGCTTGTTTGCTTGATGCTTTGTTTGCTTGCTCCCTACATATATACATATATACATGTATGCACATAAATGAAAACACAACATATAGTACAAGGTAGAATGGATAGATCGATTGTTAGATAGACAGCCAGAAAGACAGACACAGAGAGAGAGAGAGAGACTGATACAGGCAGATTGATAGATAGATGGATAGGTAGATATGTAGACAGACAGCTAAATAAATAACAGATGAACAGACAGACAGACAAATGGATAGATAAACAGGTAGATAGAGGTGGTAGATAGCTGGACAGAGAGACCGATTGGTAGGTAGATAGATAGATACTGTTAGATACTGTGAACAAGTAACGGGAAGATTTTCGAAAAACTCGAGAAAGCCTGTCGAAGCGACGGCTCGGAAGCCCAAGTCTGAAGGACCTGGTTGTCTCAATCCGAAGTCCCTGTCCAAAATCATGGAGCCCCATATAAGACTCCGAGGACCCTAAAGTCAACAGCGCCAATTTCAAGATCTATGATCCTGAGAACGGACGACTCACAGGGCTCTTTTCGCTTCGTTTGGGGCAGCGCTCGATATGACATCCCCTAGGCCCCCGGAGCAGTACCTCCAAAATCATTACGCTTGAAGCCCTCCAAACCCCTTCAGAACTCCGGGCCCAAGATCCGGCACAAAGAGCGGTACAACGAGTTACGGCCTACAGGCTTAGGGTATACATATACAGTGTAGATAGCTATGTTGAGAGATCACACACTCCAGGTGGCACGTAGGACCTTCACTTTTCCATGGCCGCACTCATGAGAGTCTGAGGTAGCTAAGGGGACCTTGATAAAGACAATGCCGACAGCGAAAGCTTCTGCTATCTGAACATATGCTTTCTTGAAAAACTTTAGGACTGCATGCAATGACTCGCTGTCATTGGAAAGACCTTTGGTCGAATCTGCACGTCCCGGGAATAACATGTTCAAGATAGCTTCCTTCTGCCAGCTGTGATTCTAGCCACTTCTTCATCTTCAGTCAGCACGAACTCACCCCTTTGAAGAACCTTACGGAAGAGAACCATTGGCGCGCCACGTTTAGTGAGTACGTCAACTATCATCTGTTTCGTCGCCATCCATCGCAGGGATATGTTGTAAGCCGCAATGTCCTCCTTCACCAGCATCATTTCGATGGCCACACGCTTGTCCTTCACGGAGATCATTGGCCCCTCAACGTGATCAAACACAGGCTTGCAGTCGATCACTGCTGTGATCGGAACTCGGCAGCTCCATGTCCGATCTTGTCTGAGTTCATAGCCATGATTTACTGCTTCACACCACATTGAGCGCATCCATCGAGCTTCAGAGAGTCCACGTGATAGCGCCAGCAGTTCTGCACCCAACGTTGAGTGCGTCTGCCTATCTTGTTTGTAACTTCTCCAGCGCAACACTGAAAAGACTCCCCAAGAACCTTGTGGTAGCTGCTTGTCACACGCAGCGATCAGGTAGCCAGCTTGACTGCAACAACCTTGTGCATTAGCCCAGGAAGCATCAGACAGCATTGCGAACTGCACATCTTGCAAAGGAATGCTGCGGATCCACACATGTGCTTGACTATTGTCATGACACAAACTCACCAGCTTGTTAGTCTCAATAAGATCATTGACAGTCGCCTCGCTAACTCGCTGTTGCATCAACGAGCACCAAGCAGCAAGGTCCGGACGACTACTGGTAACAAGCCAGTTGATTCCCCCCAGCACACCACGCAACTGCCGTCTCTCGTCTTCTGTCACCGGTTCGCTCTTCTCTCTTCTTCGTTCTCTGCACATGTCAATGCCTTTGACCTGACGAGCATACTCACCCTGGCTTATGACAATGCTACCATCCGGCTTCTGCTCAAGCTGCTTTCCAAGAAACTCGCCAGCACCGACCTTCCAGTGCTTGAAAGGAAACATGGACCTTAGTGGTTGTAAGACGTTCTTCTGGAAGTCCTCGTTGCCTCCCGTACATAGATCATCTACATGTAGAGCGATGACTCCTGCAATCTGCTTGTTTGAGTAGTAGTAGAAGACACAAGGATCAAACTTCGACACACGCATGCCCAGTGAACACAACTTCTTGGAAAAGCACTGCCACCACGCCTTTGGAGCATCAGCTAAGCCATAAATCGTTTTTTACAGCTTCTATCACACTGCCTTCTTGTACTCCAGGAACTCCTCCAGGCGGCATGTCAATGAAGATGCGTCCTCGTTGTGGGTCAAGTGCATCACCACGCAAGAATGCACCTTCAACATCTGCTATGTTTAGCTTCCACTTCCTCGACGCCAGCAACTGCATAGCTATGGCAAAACCTTCGCTAGACAATGTAGGCGCTGCAGTGTCAAGCTGCAACAGGTCTGGATCAAGATAGCCACGCACACACCAGCGAGCCTTTAAGTCCTGAGTTGCGGGGTTACTGCCTTTATCCGCTTCCGTAATGACGAAGCGAGATTTCAACAATCTGCCTCGTTCAAGATTCTCCTTGATGCGTTTTGCAGCATTGCCCGTGTGAACTTTAATGGCTCCACTGTCAACCAACTTTGCCCATTCTTTGACCTTCGCCTTTGCAAGACCATTGCGTCGTTCAGGTGGTACCTCGTGATCATTTAGCTCCTTCCTGCCTTTCTTGATGTTCACCTCGTAGCACTCCTGTTCCTTAACCACTTTGTCCTTCCATCCATCCTTCAAGCAAAACTCAACTCGTCCTGTCCAGAACCCACCTCGCACAATCAGGTCATGAGTCTCTGGTTTCCTCCAGTTGTACTCCTTGAAGACTTTGTTTCCCAATCGGTCAAAACCAATCAAGACACACTCGTCCTCAAGATCATCCACGCATACTGGCAATGTATCCTCGACTGGCACCACAACACCTTTTCTCTCAACACCAACGACACGCACAAGCTTCGACCGACCGTGTATCACAAGCCAACGATCCGACTCTGCTGTCAACACTTCCAGGTCATCATCGCTCTCGTTGATTCCAGGAACTGGAATCTCTGAAGCATTCGCTTGACTAGGAGGACCTGTTGACGCCATCGCTCGTTCGCGTCCACGATCAAGCAAATCCGGATCCGACCGCAACATGTTGACTAGAGGGGTCGCACCAGGCATCATTCTGGCCCTTTTTGAGGGAGACTCCTCCGCTCTACTTAACTCTTGCGATACCTGACCTTCTGCGACATTCTCCTCAACACGACTCGGAAGATTCAAGCTTGGTCCTTGCGTCTCAGTGTCCATTGGCGCACTCAGCTCCAACGGAATTGGTCCAACGCCTGTGGCACCATTGTTCACACTACCACCTTGCTCTGTAACAACGTCACCTTCACGCTCTGCGTCTGGAGGACGCTCCAGCATGCTCAGATCATGAAAGTTGCCAGCCCCCTTTGCACTCACCTGACCTCTTATATGGACCATGTCTGCTGGAAGCAGCTTGACCATGGCCTCCTGATCAGGAGATAGGCTTCGCAACTGCTCTGGACAACAACGATACACCTTAGTTCCCTTGGCGACCCAAATCTTCGAAGTTCCGGCTTTGCCTATCACCACTGCTGGTCCGTGCCAATGTGCGCGATTGTCAAAACGATTCTTACGCCACAGAAAGACAAGCTGGCCTACTTCAAAGGGTCCACGCTCTGGACGGCTTCGATGCTCCATGGCCTTCCTGATTCGCATGTCATTGTCTGCCTCGAGGAACGCCTTTCTTGCTGCAGTACGGAAAGCCACTCTCCTTTCAAAGATGGACTCTCCTTGCACCAGCGACGAGTTAATCACTGGATCCATGTCTGAACTTATCAACCCTGGAACTCGCACATCTCTTCCGAACACATGCTGATTTGGCGCGTATCCATCCTTTCGTGTCATACTGTTCACAGCATTGTTCACTTGGTCGACAAGTTCTTGAACCTCTTGTTTGTTTCGGGGTCTCGTTTCGACTTGGGCCTTTGAGTAAGCTGTTTTCCACACATCCCCTCACTTTTCCACCAACCCGTTTTGCCAAGGTGAATACGCGGCAGACGTGTCCCCAAACGTGCCATCCAAAGTCAGCCCGTGTTCGAACTCCCCCTCAAACTCTTTTCCCCCGTCACTGAACAACCTAATTGGCGCCCCTGCCCATCGTTTCCAGTTTTTCCTATACGCATTCCTGACATGTTTGGCCTGCATACCTTTCCACAAGGGCACGCACATCTGGTAACCAGTAGCTTCATCAACTATGTTCAGGAAATGCACCTTCATGTCACGAACCTCCTGTTCAAACGTGTCAACGCAGACCTGTTGATTGAACTCCGTAGCCTTCCTAAGTTTGGTGACATGATGAGCCTTGGGCTTTGACAGCTCAGCACAAGTCTCACACTCAAGCCCTCTCGCCAACTTGAGCACTCTCTCACTCGCATGTGCAGCTTTGAGAAGCATGTTCAACCGAGCCGGCGAAGGATGACCAAGATTCTCATGACATCTTCTCAGAATAGTCATCACCCGACGATCATCCAGCGCAGCATCACCACGAAGATCCTCCACAGACAGCACGCAATGCGAAGCATGCACCTCATCGACATGATGTTTGGCTCTCATCACCCCAGCAGCAACATCCTTCATGAAACATCGTGGGTCCTGCAACTCACGAACGTTCACCCAAGTCTTTCTGGACTGCTCTTCCACATGTCGACTGTTCGTGTACAACCTCCAACAGCTCTCGCTCTCCACTCTCTGCACACACCGAGTACTCTCATCATTCCGTTGCTTCTTCCACTGCTTCACTCTCTCGCTCATGCACTCGTTGACATCTTCAATGCAAAACAGTCTCCCCTCACAGCACTGCTCGGCACAACATGCTGTGACCAAACGCGTATAAGCGGCACGATACCTCGCATGAAATGTCCTGACCATATGATGACTGCCTCTAGTTCGTGTCATGTGATCAGGCGGACGCATCAGCAACAGCTTAGGTCTGCACTGCCGAATCCTTTCTAACGCCTGGGCAACAGCGCCTTGGCTTCTCACCTGATCCGGCTCCAACCGATCGAAGATCGACTCCACACTGAGTCCTACTGCCGTGAGAACCTCCTCACCGCATCCTTTCTCCAAAACCAACACATCGACCGTACTACCAACATCATACAACTCAACTGGCTTGCGGGAGCAGGCTTCTAGTCCACGCCTACACAGCTTCTTCTCAGTGCTACTCATACATGACACAAAGCCTTCTGCATCCTCTGGCTGACTCACAAGTCCGCTGTCTCCTCGAGCTCCTCGAGCTGCCATGTCATCTCCTCGATGCGTTGGCGTAGAAGTCGCCGTCGTCGCTCTTGCGACGTCTCCTCCGCCTCTGGATCCTGGGCCACGATCCATTGATCCTCCCACGTTGTCAGTGGTACCTGAGGCCCTGCTGGTCCTTGGCTCTGGCGCACTGTTGCCGTCGTTGCTCTCGTCGTTGCTTTGGCTCCTGCCTTCGCCTTTGGACGCGTTGGCATCAGCATCGGCGCTTGGCTGCTTGATCCCGGTGGAGACGTCACCGCTCTCGGGTTCATCATGATGCGCTGCGACTTTGCCTGGTCCCGGATGGCGATGTAGAGCCTGAACTGCGTCATGGTCGGGTGGTTCGTCTTGTCTGGGGACACTGACCGTCCCTTGATGAATTTTCTCACCCACGCCACGTACTTCTTGTCGTTCTCGTACGCCTGCTTGAACGTCATAAGCGCACCCTGCTTCTGGAACTTTCCCACGTTGAAGATCCTCTGCCCAAGATACCCGTCGACTCCGGGCACCACGGCGTCTCTGTCGTCGTCGCTGTGATCGGGAGCCTCGTCGAGAATCTTCGCATCGATGTCCGACATCTGGCCCTCCGTGGTCGCATTTGCTGTCACCTCGGCCATCAGGTCCTGAATCAGCATCGACTGCGGAAAGCTTGCCATGGGGGTGTCCATTTCCGTCGCACCGGTGTAGCTCATGCTGGCCTGGCGACTCCTTGTCTTTGTGGGTCCTACCAGGCTCTGCTTGGGCAGAAAACTCGGCGGTGTTCACGTCATGCGTCTTCACAACCACGTTCGTTGGCACATTCCTCTTGCTATTGTTCTTTCCCAAGCCCTCGAAGAGTGGTAACGCATAGTGCCCTCTCGCTGTTTCCCGAAGCTTTGCACTCACACCGTAGCGGCCAATCTCTATCTTATCATTCCCCATATCTAATTTAACTTGCAACTTACGCAAAAGTTCCTTAGACAAAAGAAGTGGCGTCTCAGAACCAGTACCTGGCAGAACAGCCGCCCTTATCGCGAGCTGCTTGCCTCCTAAGCACACAGGGATCAGGGCTGAAACCTTCGTTCTCAAGGTACCGGAATTGCCAAAACGAAACTCATGATTCTCCCGAATGAATCGAACTCTCAGCCCCAACTGAGTCAAAGTCTCTGACATGCGCTGCAAAACAGACTCACCAACTAAAGTCCTCCTACAAGCCGTGTCAGGAACCCCATGCTCAGCAAGGTCAGCGCACTCAGTCATGTATGCCTCATGAGAACGCTCGTCCTTGCGAAAATCCGAGCTTTGCAAAAACTCTGACAAACTACGCTCAAAGTCCCCTCTCACTTCACCTCCTTGATCGACCGCCTCTTCGCGATCGGCTAAGATCACTTCCACACCGTCATCCTTTTCTGCAAGAAAGATTTCAAATCTCCCCAGCTCATCAACGTCCAGGAAGTGCTCGTCCTCGATGCTCTTGTAGTGCTCGCCGTCCTCGTCTGCCACCATGGCTTCATTCGAACCACTGGGCCGTTGCTGCCGCGCTGAGCCAGAAGCTTGTCCTCGCCGCGGGCATTCACGTTTCCAGTGTCCACGTTCATGACACAGGTGACACTTCGTCTTGCTCTTTAGCATCTCCAGCTTGCCTTTGACCGTTCCACTCAGCTTCCACTGGTGACTGGCATCTGGCTTGTATCCGCGTCCCAACTTCTTTTGTTGTAACCTCTTCCGCACTTCCTTGTAGGTCTCGAAAACATCTACGGCGTCCTCGTCGTCATACTCCTCGGAAGACTGAACTTGGTCCGCCACCGCCTGGAACACATCCTCGATGAGCTCCTCGCCGTCCTTCTCGTCAGTCTCGTCTGTCGCCTCGTAGACCTCCTTTGTCCTTGTATTGCTTGACTTTGCGGAACCTTGCGGATAAATCGCCTGAATGGCCTTGATCACGTCGGGATGCTTGAGTGACCCTTTTGTGTGTGTCATCAGCATAGCTTCAGATGCGGCATCCAGCTGAAGTTTTCTCAGAACAAACCACCCACGGACCTCGGTTGGCAACTCCACGGTGTGTTCCTGTAGTCGCCGGTACGCTGAGTCCAGCCTCACAATCATGTTTCGGTAGCTTTCACCAGGCTTGATCTGTAACCCGTAGAAGTACTCTTGAAGGTGATTGTGTAAGGCCTCCTTCTGTAGCTCCTTATAGCGTTCATCAAGGGCCTCCAGAATCAGCGTGTGGCCTCCGTCCTTGGTGATCTTGTCCAACGGCAGTGCTTCGCAGACCTCCTCTGCTTCACCACCCACGTACTCCAGCAGCTTTGCTCCCCATCTGTCTTTCGTATACGTATTCGGAAGCGCAAGCAGCATTAGCTCGGCTTTTCGACGCCAGCGTCGGTATGTAGACGGCTGGCTCCCGTCGAACCGCTCCAGCCTCGGCCGCTCCTCATCTTTCCCCGGACCGCTCATTCCACAGGCACACTAGAAAGCGGATGTCGTGCGCACCGTCGCCTCCCGATCGTATCGGTGGCAAAGCCAGTGCTCCGCTACCACCTGAGAGATCACACACTCCAGGTGGCACGTAGGACCTTCACTTTTCCATGGCCGCACTCATGAGAGTCTGAGGTAGCTAAGGGGACCTTGATAAAGACAATGCCGACAGCGAAAGCTTCTGCTATCTGAACATATGCTTTCTTGAAAAACTTTAGGACTGCATGCAATGACTCGCTGTCATTGGAAAGACCTTTGGTCGAATCTGCATATGTGACTTTACGCCTTCCACTACCGTATTTTCTAACACAGGAAGACCCAACACAAACCAGACTAACGACTAGGGAATAAGATACTGGATACATAAAATTGATTCGCCGAAGAGGCAGAAGCCATCCGCGAACAGGAAGCTCCTCATTCACCGCAACATTCCTGAGGATGCATTTCTGACCCATATTGGCCAACCCACGCTCTGTTAAGTTGGGCTCTGTGGGGAGGATGTGTAAACCCCAAACCAGAGAAAGCCACTGCCAAGGAGAGCTTCGTTGAGCAACATGGTGTGCTGCACACCATGATCGGCCTGCTTCAACAATTCGGGCTTGTGCATGTGATGCGCATAATGCCCGCCCCCGACTGGGTGCGGGAGCATAAAGGCTCGTGGCGCACCGGTAGGACTTATAGCTCTTCTTTCCACGATTCAAAGAGGTAAGCTCTCCGCCGTAAACCTCTAAGACCGCTTTGCACACGGAGCCGATCTCCCTGTCGCTCCAGGGGCCCACCCGAACCCTCAACCCTGGGGTTTTACACCTGGGGGCAGAAGCGGTGGTTTTGTCTCCTGCCAGACTCGGACGAGCCTGCAATGCAGGGTACATAAGTTGACGACAAACTGTTGAAAGCGCAAGTTGACGTCACTCTGCGCACAACCCCTGTACAGAACTTCGCCCCTTCGTTGCGAGCGAAGTTGTGAGCCTTCACGACTGTTGTTGCGCTGCTGCGGCAACCCGCTTTGTGGATTGCATCTGGCACTTTTCAGGCGCTCACCAAGCTCTACAAGAAACTCGACAGTCTTTAAGCTGGCGTGACACCGAAGAACATGCATTCGCTAGTCACATGCAGAAAGGTGCAGCTCCAGCAATCTCCGTAGTTCAGGTCAAGGTCTGGGGCTTCGGGCTTAAAGCTCGGAGGGTATTTTCCAAGGCTTCGGCGCCCATGCTTACCTTCCAGGCTTGAGGGTTTTGTTGCCTTTCGGTTTCGGAGTTTGGGAGGAGGTTTAGGGTTCGTGTCACGGGGTTGTGGCTTGTGGGGTTGAGGCTTTCTGCTTCCCAGCCAAGACACAAATGGAAGAGGACGTCCCAGAAAATGCAGACGGCAAAATTTTCAGACTTGTCGAAGACTTCCTTAGGCTCCCGGCGCTTGTCTATTACTACTTTACCCGCTGACTATTGCGGTGTCACCCATGCTGCGACTGTTCCCTTCAAGCCTTTGGTTCACGAATTCCTCAATACCCTCTGTCATTATGGCGTTTGCAGCTGCTCTGGTAACACAGAGTTTCTCTTCGACAAAATGCTGTGCGGCCAAGTTCTCGAACCACTGCAGGAAGACCACCCATCCTGCCACAAGCTCGACGGCAAACATGAACCTAAGCTCGGGTTGTGCTCAGGCCAGCTCAGCACCGGCAGGAAATGCTCGAAATCCCATGCAAACGACCTGCGTACCAGCGCTGCGAAACTGGCTCTTCTTGACAATTCCATGCAAAGATTCCTTACGGAACATGGTTTGGGGCATGTTTATTGTGACGATGACCCCAACGACAGGATTCCGCGGCTAGAACGAAAGACGTCGGACCTGAAGGCAAGGCACGAGACGATGGTGACACCGACGATTAGGCCGGCAGCCGCATCTTGGCAAAATGGGCTATCCAGCGTGAAGCCCAGTGATGACAGATCTCTTCTGTCCATGCACTTGCACATAAACCAGACGCCCAGAAGAGCGCCAACACCTCAGATTCGGACTTGCTCTTGGGCCACATGCTTTCTGCTCATGGCCTTTTGACCCCAACCCAAAGACTTTTTTCATCTTGAAGTGTCACCCTCCCACCTTTACCACCGATCAACCCTCCTGCCTTCAGCTCTGAGTGTGGCCTGATATCTAGCGTCAGGTACCAAGACACCGAACAACAACAAGCATGAGAAGAATCACAACAGTTGAAACGAGATTGGAGCCAATCATCGACAGCGCCCGTCCCAAGAACGGCAGGCAAGGCTGACAGTGTCGAGAACGCGCCCCAAAGCTCTAACTTCCTGCTTGCAAGCAGCCCATCCCCAACCGCATGCACGCATCCTTGCCTCAGGACCGCGCTCAAGGCTTGCAAGGGTGGGAGCTCGAAATCCAAAGGAACTTGCAGCCGCACACCCCCATGGCTTCAGGCAAAATTCGTGCTAATCAATCGAATCACGCAATATACAGTACGAGCACTTCGAAGCCGGAAGTCTTGAAAGCCGAAGTTGAGATTGGTTTTTGCTCCTCACTTGGCCAGGACGAAAAGCTGCATCACAGAGATCGAAGGCTGTTCAGGGTTTAGGGTTTGAAAGTGCTCGTGCCACTCGCTTGTACCGGTTGCAAAAGCTCGAAGGTTCTTGCTGTGAGCCACTTTCTGTGCTGCCTTTCGCACTCAATCCCGACCGCCCGCACCCACAGAGCTTATTGAATTCTGAACCTCTGTCTTAGGGCGTTAGGGCTGTGGGGCTTTAGGGCTTTAGGGCTTTAGGGTTTGGGGCTTGGGGGTTTTAGGTGTGTAGGACTTAGGACCCTTAGCCTTCAAGGGGGCCCGGTTGATCCCGAGCTGCATCGCTGGCGGCCGGTCACATGGTTGAGGAAGAAGGGCTGTCCTGAAGGTGTTTTGTTTTTTTGGGGCCCTCGTCCTCAAGTTTAGGCTCTTGGCTTGTGAGAGGGCTGGAGCACCGAGTACAGTTTTGGGTTTGAGGCCTTGGACGAAATGCTCGGCACAGGGAGTTTTCGGGCTCAGGACTCCGTCGAAAACGAAAGCCCCCAAACCTCTCAAAAATTGAAACCTCAGCTCAACTCTTTTCCTGGACCGTGAAGAGAATCTCGGAACCCTGAGCCCAAGAAACAAGGGGCAGACTGCTCGAAATGGACTACAGCAGCGCTCAAAAGGGATAAGGCTACTCAAGAAAACGGAGCGAGCAGCTCGAAGGGAAAGGGGCTAGAGCATCTGAGAAGTAGGAGCAAGCCGCTGGAAAATGACAAGCTTTGAGTAAAGGGGATACAACCGCTCGAAAGATACCAGAAGAGCATTTCACAAGAGAGGGGCAAATTACCTGAAACGGGTCGAGCACGGGGGACTAGGGCCGGTCAGAAAGAGGAGTCAACCGCTCGAAAGGGACATTGACATGTGAGACAAATGGTGCAAACCGCAACTGCACGGACCAGAGCCCATAAGGCAGCGCGGAGCCCCCGGATCAAAACCTAACCTTGCAGATTAAAGGCAAGCTCCGACCTGAGAATCCCGGGGATGAAAGAGCCCGACATTCCACGAGAATTGCGTCGCGAAGGTGAGCACATGAGGACTTGACTTGGCTGGTTTCGGGGCATACAGTGTCTCGGGAATCTGAAGTACACAGACCCCCGAAATCTAGGCAGCTTGGCGAGCCTTGCTCACCATGTGCCCTGAGCCCGGTTATGAGAGCTCGAAGCCTTTCCAGAGTCCCCACTCAATTACTCTTTCTGTCGTTCTATCCGTCTTTCCTTTTGGACTTTTTTAGACAGATAGATAGATGTTCTCGCATTGACGTGTCGAACACACAAAGTCTTCCTCGTGCACCATGACATGCCAGACTAGAGCCCTTACACCCCAAGAAACAGCTTATACCCTGAACCCCCACGAGGTTTCGGGTTCGTGGTTTTGGGGCTACAAAGGCAAAGGGAAATCCATCCCATCGGCCTGGCCGGCCACGGTATACCTGCAGGGCCTCCGGGATCTCGCCGGCGGGCCAGGGAATCTTCCTTGAGGGCCGATTTGGAGCTGCAAGGTTTGCTTATTTTGTGATGCCTCTCGCTTGGCAGCTGAAGTTTAGGGGCTTGGAACGGGAGGTGCATGCCAGGAGTTCACGCCTCGTTTGCGCATGCTTGTTCCAGACTTGCTTACGATTTAACAAACCACCAACCTCACATGGCTGGTCAAAGCGTGAGAACGTAAAACTTTGGCTTAGAGTTCAGGGTCCGCAGTCCCACTCTTGTGCAGTCGGCGGACGTATCGTGCTGGATCGCTTCATCTTTGGTGGCATGCCAGGGCAAGCTGCCTGCATCACTGTTGGCGGGAGTGCCAAGAGCTAGTCTAAGGGCTGCCTGCAACTGCTGCTGGAGCTACGATTTAGCACGCACGGGTCACTCTCTCGAGCATCCGGCTCGCGTGCAGACTTTACGCACACTTTGTCATCTGCTACGTGGGCATGATTCGTTCCAACAGCCCTCCATCACCGGATCCAGGGTCCAGAGAAGGAGGAAGCGATACCTCAAAACCTGATCTGACTGGTAAGAGATCCGATGAACCCTCCCTGCCTAACCCACCGGAGCACCAAAAACACTAGGATCCTAGACAATGACCTATACAACCCAAGAAACACGATGACACGCTATACAAAAGTCGTGGTGATGCCTGAATCGCCACGGATCCAGCGGGCCAGCTGGAGGCCTCATTCAGCTTCACATCACCCGGCCCATCGTTTTGGCTTGACCAGGGTCCATTAGGCTGAAAATATATAGGTTTTTTTTTTGTGTGTGTGGGCCCTTTTCCACCTGCATAACAGACAGAATTCCTTACCAGGAGGAGCCTGTTAATGGGGCGAGACTGACAAGAGAAGTTTTCAGAGTAGCAATCCCTCAAGGCCCCAACAGTGGGTCTCACGACCACTTCTTTGAGATTGCCCGCCAACACCAAACAACGAGTCAATCTAGAACATTGTCGGGGCACTCTCAAGCATTAACTGACTTTCTGCATCCGGGGATTCTTCGAAGTGTGTGTCACAGATCAAGTTCGCTCTCTTTTGTGCGCGACAAGACTTCAGCTGCAGGGTGATGTCTGGGACTGCCTTCTCCGTTTAGGGTTTAGGGTATAGAGTTTAGGGTTTCGGATTTAGGGTTAGGAGTTGGAGCTCGCGTTGGAGCTGACAGGACCGGGACTCAGAACTCGGGGCAGCCGGGACAAACCCGTAAGCTCCTTCGTCCTGAAAGTCTCCGGCTCAGACGGGACGTCTCTTACGGTTCGAAACTTCGGTGCTTTTTTAAAAAACCAGGGTCGCATCACAGGGAATACGATTTCTACATATTTCTACCTTAACTAACTTTGAGGTTAGGGCTTCTGTTCAACCGTTTCACCACTGTGGTAGCCTCCCCGTTGGGCATCCAGGGTGTAGGGTTGAGTCTACTGGGCTCCCGCATCGTCTCACCACTGGACCCGGTCAACTCTGCAAGGTATAAATGCACAGAGGGTCCTTAGTTTAGGGTTTAGGGTTTAGGGTTTATTAGGCCTTAGGCCATACTCCTGCCTGCAGGGAGGGAATGGGGTACGGCAAGAGGAGCTCTGCTTCAAGACTCAGGAGGCTCAGGGGAACCAGGAGCTGGGACACCTGGGACACATGCTGGGAAGTGCGACTTACAGCTCGTCAGAACATAGAGGAATCAAAACCTTGGGCACCGGGCCCAGTCCAAGGCAAAGCTCATTGAAGAGTGCCTGTGTGGCCAAGCGTGGTCCAAGATGCGGTATGGTTGTCAAAGTTAAGCACAGTTACGTGTTCGCAAACCGAACATTCAACGAAGGGCTGAGGTTCGAGGTGAGGGCTGAGCCATCGGGCATAGGGCCTGTAACGTCCGGGTAGTGGAGTTGAGCTTACCAAACATCAAAAGCAGGCAGCAACCCACTCAAGCAGGATGGCGAAAACGATTGAGTGGCAGCACCCTCCACTGAGAGAAAGACAAAGAATCGAAAATGAAGAACAGGCAGCGGTCAACGCAATCCAAAGGGGATAGGGGCAAACGCGGGAACACAAAGAAAATCGCAAAAATGAACATCTGCCAGCAACCCACACAAAGGGGACACGTGTAGGGCAAACATGCGAAAGCAAACCACTGCTGCCGACCTACTTGAACAGTACACGGTGCAAAACCGCCAACATGAACAGCTGACAGTAACCAGAAAGCGAAGTAGGGGCGAACGTGGGAAAACAAAGACCTGGCAGCAACCCACGCAAGCGGGACAGAGCAAACCTGTGACAATGAGGAACAGAGACCAACCCACTTGAACAACCTAAAGCCATAAACCCATTTTTCAGCACGGACTGAGGTGCCGGCCAGCGCCCACGCAACCCTTACCCCGTCTTAAGCCATAAAGCCATTTTTTGCAGCAGGCTTCTCTCGCCCGAAGCCATAAAGCCATGAAGCCATAAACCCTAAACCCTAAACCTTAAACGAAGAACTGGCAGCGGCCCAGGAACTGCACAAACAGGACTCGGGCAAAGATGGGAAAGCGAGGAGCTGACGGCAACCAACAAACAAACAGGACAGTGGCGAACAGCATGCGGAAAAAATGGCAGCAACGCAGGCAAGCAAGATAAGCGCCAACACGCAAAAAATGAAGAACCGGCGATAATCCGCGTCGACAGGATAGAGGTATATACGCGAAGTGGAGGAGCCCTATATCAAGAAGCTCTTCGGCACCAACTCTGGCATACCCAACCCTGCGGCCAACCTGCCTGGGTGACAAAGAAGAACGGTAGACGGACGAAAATACCTTAGCAGACGCAAGAGCCAACTCTACAAGAAGACATGGCCTTCACCAAAACCGCCAATGCCGTGGCCATCTTGCCAGCATCACTGCCATGGTCGTCAACACAGTCATCCTATCAGGAACTATCACGGGCACAGTAGGGCAACAGTCCTCAGTCTCATCATAGGAGTGGCAAAGACTGGCTTACCATGCACTGGAGTTCCTCACTTAGACTTCGGTGTTGAGTGGACATGGAGCCTGAGGTTTCGAGGCGTCCGTTATCTCATTCTTTGCGAAGGGAGGGTGAAGAGCAACGTCTTCGCCTGAATTCTTGCGACTTGAAGCCTTTAGCAGCCCACTACGGTGTCCAAGCGGCAGGGCTCAAAAGGCGCAGGGTTCAAAGCGCCATCCCAAGCAATGTCCCTGCAATTCAGGTCCGACTCCAGTGAAACGAGGAACCATGGTACTGAACCACCCCCGCACCTTGGCCAAGACACTCGTCTTGCCTTCTACCTGTCAGGTTCGCACAACACAGCTCTTCCTTGCAATCTAACCAGCCCCGGACCGTTGTAGCGCTTGTAATGGTGGCGGCCAGTAGGCTGCAACGCTTTATGACGAAAAGGACGCGCGCAAGCACAGCACGGAATCGAGTGACACGTGCTTCTGAGGCCTGGTTCCTGTGCTTAGAGGGACCCGAGAACTACCGTAGCTTTATGTGTCTAGTCTTGTCTCTCGGCCGTCCTACAGGCAAGCTGCAACAGAGCGCCTGAACATTCCATGTCACAGCACATCCAGAAAAATCGCAGGACCCGGAATCCAAAGGCCGGAGAATTTTAGACTAGAAACATCGCAACCCCTCTGACACAGATAACTCCTCAAAACTCTCTAGAACTCAACCGCAAAAGCCTGAAACCAACAAGGCGTGCCTCTGAGTAGAAGCTGGGACTGCTTCCAACCGCCAGCCCACAGAGACTCACGCACGTGCAGACCAGCAGCAGCCCCAAGGGCATCAGAGCAGGGCCTGGGGATTGGGCGGATTGCGCCTGGTTTAGGGTTTTTTTGCCTCCTACTTAGCAAGCACGAGCCCACACTGCAGGGTAAGGGTTTGGGGTTTCTGAGGTTTCGGATTAGTGGCATGGGGTTTAGGATGGGAGGACCGCAGACGGGTTGCTGTTTCTTGGTTCAGGGTTGGGGTGACGGATGTCGCGGGCTCGGGGGGCTTCAGTGTTCCGCATTTCAGCTCAAGGGCACAGGCACACTGCGCATCGCGTGATTTCAATACGACGCCTGTCACAAAAGCGCGCAAGTCACCTTCAGTGGTACAGTTTTGGGCTGGAGCACTAAGCCCTCAAGGTTGTCGTCCAATTGGGGGTCCAATTGTCCTGCGTCCGTCCGGGAATCCAGGGAAGGACAAAAAAACGGTCCAGGATTGTGTTTCTAGGGTTTGGGATCAAAGGTTTCGGGTAATCGTCTCCAGCTACGTTGGTGGACTGGCTGTTGCAATACAAACTCAGGGCTCCCCTCTTAGGAGCCACCCCCTCACCGGACCAAGACTTTCCTCGAAATCTGAATCCTGATGACCTCAGGAAAAGACATGCTGTTGCGAAATGACTCATCTAAGTGCCCGTCTGATCTGTTGCTCGGCCTTGCTGGAGGCCTGTCACGAGCAAGTCCAACTACCTAAACCAACACCGCCGAAACCCAGTAGCCATAAACAACTGCAATCAGAGTACTTTGCACTATAATCGCCCGTACAAGTCGAAGCAGAACAACACAGACAGATTCTGCCACCCAGTCCAAGGGCGAAGACAAAGCCTCATTCCAAACTTACATATATGGGATTTGGTGTGCTTGTTGGCTCCCTCGTCACCGTCTCTTACTTCAGGCTTAGGTGTATGGATAGAAAGCGGTATAAGTACAAGCTCAGCTTCAATCTGGTGGCCTTCTTCTCCTTCTCCTCTTTCTTGCCATCGCGCTTCGCCCGCTTCATGGCTCTCAGTGTCCCCTTTTTTTCACAACGGACTCGACTGCTGCCCGTACTACTGCCTAGCTCGACCCACAACACAGTACTCATGACAGCATCGCGAGACCGGCCACTTCGCGGCTCCAAGCTNNCAAGCTTCAGGCACAACTTGGTACAACACTACCTTCCGAACCTTCGCATTTCACTTGAGAGTGACGAGTTATCAGGTGCTAGCATGCTCGAAAAGAGCAAAGGCATCTTGCGGGACTTCTCTCAGTGGCAATCAAACCCTACGTCTGTGAACCAGAATCTTCCGAAAAACTCGCCGGTTCGCGCTGCTGCACAACAGTGGCATGCCTACTCGCTGGCTCGCGGCTTTCCAGCTCGCGCTTCGCAAAAAAAAGTCGCATCTCAATGAAACATGATCGGCCGTCGATTTGTGACATGAGATCACTCGGCCACCACGGCAAGCCCCGACAAGAGCAGCGTACATCAGCAAGCGGAGCTCGGGGCCGGAAGACATGCTGGGGTCGCTGCGCAAGCATCTTTGCGAACCTGAGCGCACGCCACCACCAGCCTTCACGTAGGACTCCAGGATACCGCATCTTTTTGCAAGAATGACACGGGAGCTAGGCACCCCGCCCCCATACGATGCGCGCCAGGGGTCGCGTGCCGCATTCGGCAAGCCTGTCCCAGGCAGTTCAGCGTTTCAAGTGTAACAGCTAGTTCAGGGCGCCGTCGTGTCGCAGACTTCGGGGCTCCGTGTTTACCGTTTAGGCAACGGCTGAATGCATGCTGCCCTTGAAGGGCATTATTTTCTCGATGATACAATGATGTCTTTGGCTTGTAGTCTGGAGTCGAACGCTTCGTTGGGATCCGATGTCAAAGATGAGCAGCGCCCATGCTAGCTTCCTCCTAAAAGCTCTGAACGGCAAAGCTTGGGTCCCTTTTTAAGACTTCGCTCACTGTAGTTTGACGGGTTTAGGGTTACAGTAAGGTCTATGTCGTAGTCCAAAAAGCCAGCGGCTTAAGGACTAAATCAAGAGATTACAGGGCTGAGGGTAGGCCTGGCACCCCCGGAGCGCAGACGAACCCGAGACCCTTCCCTTGGCCAAGGAAGCGGCTGATTCTGCACGGTCTCACCCAGCGCTTGCAACCTCAGTCGTTGAAATCCTAACTGGGTTTAGGACCACCAGGCAGTGGTGTTGAATGCACTTTCGGGCTTGGGTTGGAGCCCAACTTGAAGCCACTGGGATTCTCGAGCTGCATCCAAGCCTAGATCACACAAGTAATCTTGATGCCTGGGCGAAGATAGACACACTTCTCTGACGGGCTTCAGGATACAGTCCTGGAGTTTCAATGCTAAGGTGCCAAGATGTGTAGAAAGTGCGAGGACTGAAGCAAAGGCTATCAACGATGTATCAATCCAGCACTGCTCGGCCCTATACCCTAAATTAAGCCGCCCAAACTCCAGACCCTACACCTATATCATAAACCCGACACTCCAAAACCTGAAATCCTGACCTCAGACATGGCCTGGACTCTACACCCCGAACATCCCCGAACCCCCCCCAGCTCCTGAAGATACCCTGTTCTCTGTTTCGGAGCTCGCCCATCATCCGGTCGAGGCGGGACTCCGAAGCTAGGAGGGCGCAGTTGCCACATCAGCCTTTCCACTATAAACTTCTTGTTAAGAAAACAAATGCACACACTATACACATAGATATATCTCTATATCTATATCTATATATATATATATATATAAATCATGTATTTATATATCTGCATATAAAAATATATAGATATATGTGTGTGTGTGTGTGTGTGTGTGTGCGTGTGTGCGTGTGTGCGTGTGTGTGTGTGTGTGTGTTTGTGTGTAAAAGTGTGTAAAAGTGTGTAAAAGTGTGTAAGCACATATAAACACGCATGCAGTCACCTGCGTTCTCGAACTTATCTATTGGTGTGTATACATTGCTCTCACTGTCTATGTGCGCATGTATGCACTGTACATGTAGGCATATGTATGTCATGTATGTCTATGTGTGGATGTATGTATGTTACTACAGATAGATAAATAGATAGATAGATAGATAGATAGACAGACAGGTAGATGGATAGATAGATAGATAGACAGGTAGATGGATAGATAGATAGATAGATAGATAGGTAGATGGATAGATGGATAGATAGATAGATAGATAAACAATATAGACAGGTAGATTGGACAATATAGATAGATAGATAAGTGGATAGATAGATAGATAGATAGATAGATAGGTAGGTAGATAGATACATAAATAAATAAATAAATAGCTAGATAGATAGATAAAAACAAAAAGAAAGATTCTTAGATAGGTATATATATATATATATGTAGGGATTAGGTTAGATTAGATTAGACTAGAATAGAATAGAATAGAATAGAATAGAATAGAATAGAAAGAATAGATAGATGAACCAAATAAACTAAAAAAGATAGACAGATAGATAGATAGAAAAAACAGATAGACACGCAGATAGACAAACAGATAAATTGATGGACAGTTAGATAGATAGAAAGATGGATAGATAGATAGATAGATAGATAGATAGATCGACAGATAGATAGATAGATAGATAGATAGATAAATAGATAGATAGATAGATAGATAGATAGATAGATGGATAGACAGATACATAGACAGGTAAGTAGGTAAGTAGGTAAGTAGGTAAGTAGGTCAGTAGATAAGTAGGTAAGTAGGTAAGTAGGTAGGTAGGTAGGTAGGTAGGTAGGTAGGTAGGTAGGTAGGTAGGTAGGTAGGTAGGTATGTCGGTCGGTGGGTCGGTCGGTCGGTAGGTAGGTAGGTAGGTAGACGGATAGATGGAAAAATAAATAGATAGATAGACAAACAAATAGATAGGTGAATAGTTAGACAGAGGGATAGAGACAGAGACAGAGATAGGGATAAGGATAGAGATTGAGACATAGATGGAAATGGAAATAGAGAAATGGACATGGACATAGACATGTAGATATAAATGTAGATTCAGAAATAAGTATACTAGATATAGATTCAATATACTAGTAGAGATGATGTGGATAAAGATATAGATATGGCGATATAGATATCGAGATAGATACTGATTGGTGCGGGAACCTATATACCGACGTCACATATACAACCACAAGACCTGATCTTCGAACAGAAGGCACGTTGTCTCGTTGGCTCAGATGCCTAGCCATAGATGTGCAACCAACGCCTCAGTCCGTCCACAGCTCTGGCGGGCTGGGGGCGGATGCCAGGGCAGCCGGACGCTTTAATGATGTCACTGAGCAGAGACCTCACGAAAGAAGAAGACTCCTTCAGTGGCATCCTATACAAGGGAGGCACATGGATGAAGATGGAGGGGATCAGTGCACCAGGGCACCGTAGACGTCGATGCTCCCGAATGGAGTAGAGGGTACGGTAGTAAATCTCGTTGCAAAAGAAATTCCCGGCGTCCCTACTCCAGAGCTCATGCGGGTTTTGCGTATTCAGCGCTACCGCCCCAAGGTCACTCGTCGTTGGCAACAGTTGCGGCCCTTCCGGGGCCACCTTCCCTTTGTGCAAAGCTCTCACGTTCGCCGCCATGGTCTCGAGCTTCAGGCCCTTGGCCTCGTCCTCAAAGCCCAGGTGGACGACGGCATCCCAGCCGCCTCTCTCCACCACATCCTGTGCCTCCAAGACACCCAGTTCGGTCACGTCCACACGCAGACTGTGCACCACAAGCTGCTCCACGATACTGCCATTCAGGGCCGTGGCGACCTCTCCGGAGGGATTCTGAGACAAGTTGCCCCAAGGGTTATAGCCCGTCAGAAGGATCGCGGCCATGCCGGCCTCAGGCCACAGGGCCAGGGCCAGGAGTGCCAGCCGCATGGCCCCAAAGCTCTCAGGCCCCTCACTTTCCGGCCCCTCTTCGAGCCAGGGCTGGTGGGCACACGATATTTTTGCCCCTCCCCGAGAACCCGAACACAGCCGGAGACGCCGAGGCTCGCACAGCTCCCTATCGGCCAGCTGCAGCCGAGCAGAAGCCCAGGAGGCCTCGTGCTGCTTCAGCTAGCAAACAGCAGGAAGGGCATCATAGCAGGAACAATACTCACAAGAGCTTTAGGGTGCGAGTTAACGTGAGGATCCGAGCATCGCACGGTTGCCAGGTTGTGCGGCTTAAGCTGCGGAAGCTGAAGACGGACCCTGGGCCCAGCTGTCTGGTCTTAGCAGGAAAAAGATCGGGTGAAGAGCCTTGATTTTCCCAGCTTTTGGGCTCCGGCTTGAACCGTCTCAAACACTGGCGACTGTCGTCATACGATGTTGTGGGCACTGTTCGTCATGCAGTGAACGACTCTTTTCCCTATACGCAGACATCCTAGGAGAAGCTTCCAAGAGACTCGAAGTTTCAATGAATCTCGACGCTCTCTGGGATTTCCCAGCTGAAATCTCAGCTTCCCGTGGCCCGCTAAACAGCTAGAACCAGGTACTTCCTCACACGCTCACTTGCTCCAAGCCGCTTCTGACTGGCCCTCTCTGCAGAATTGCTCGTTCTGGGAGTGTTGTCAGGGCTATCTACCTCGTAGCATCTGAATCTAACAGCAGCAGCATTTGGGGTTTTAGGTCTTCTGGGATCAAACTCCGGGAACACACGAAGACTCGCAGAACCCCTAAGGAAGGAAAGGCCCGGGTCAAACAGCTTCCGGGCAGCCCAAACTCCAAGCACGCAGACCCTCGAATCTGCTTCCCCCCTACAGCCACGGAAACACAGTAGCCGTACAGTTTGAAAATCAAGGCCAGAACCCGTCCAGGCTCAGCGTTTAGGCTTTAGGGCTTAGGAGCTTCGGGTTTCGGGTTTAGGGTTTGGGCTGTTCTCGAAACCTAATCTTCCGGGCCACGCCATGCTTGCCCAATACTACACACCTTCGCTGCACAAAGTGAGGCCCGCACAAATCGAGAATTGGCCTTGGACTCGCGGTGCGGATGCTGGCTGGCAGGACCATTTGCGAAGTATTGCCAGGATTCTTTTTGCAAGGAAGAATTTACCTCAACAACCTTTCCCCAATCGGGGTCTCGTAAAATGATCCCTAGACTTCCCAGGCATCGGCGCTTAAGCAGTCAAGGACTCCAAATTGCAACAGCCCCAATGAGGCCCCCGATCCCCAAACCCTGTAAGCCGGAAAACCCCCGTACCCTAAGACTGAGGCCCTAAGAGCCAAAAGCCATGAAGAGTACCCTGAGCCGGCTTTCTCCATCCCCACTGAGGCCACCTCTTTAGCTCCCGCGCTGTGCCATCGAGCTTGGCGGAGCGCTGCAGCGCCGTGGCGCAGTTCACCTTCGAAAGTCTCTAAGGGGAATTTCGCAGAAGGAACCCATGCCCTAGCCTAGGCTCGACATGGCTGAATGCTAAGGGATATAAAACAAACGGCACAGCCTGATGGTTTCGGGAAGGCTCCTGAAGTAGGGTGTCCTCGAAAAATGGTTGCTCCCAAGCTTGCATTAACAGGTTTGTGTTGCAGGCTTCCACATGTTCGTAAATCCCGAAACACCTCCAATGCTGGGATCCTCAGGGCAGGACGCTATCAAACTCATGGCCCTGCAGCTCCACCAAGGCCATGAGCTCCTCAAGGCTGATGGCTGTTCTTCCTAGTCTTGTGCGGTTTGCGGTTGTTGTGGTTGTGCTTGAAGTTTCCGGCTTTGGGTGCTCTGAAAGTCCAGAGGGAGTGGACTACTGCAAGGGCCCCACATGTGATCCGCAAGCAGCTCGGGCACTTAGACTTTCTCGAGTTCGGCTCCTGACAGCTCCCCTTCGATGTGATCAGCTTGTTTAAACCTCAGCGGCAGCAGGGTTCTTCTTTTCGACCATGACAGAGCGCACGTTCGGTGGCTTGGGCTTGGGACCCGACGCACAAGCTTGGGGATAGGGCTGCTTTCACAAGTTGGAATGTGTTGGCAGTGCGAAGCCGTACAACTCGCATTCGAACTTTTGCGCGGTTTCGGACACTTTTCCTCCACGCTTCGACTACGCTCGGAAAGCCTTTTGCGGGAAAAACTTTGGGTTTCAAGCTCAAGCAAACTACAGTAGGTAGAGCGGCCAAGGATTTCGCACTCGGGCTTTCCATCCGGAGCAAGAAGGTGATCTTGCGAGATCCTACGTTGCAAGACTCGGCTGCCTGCGATTACAGACGGCACCGTCCCCAACAGATGAAACCTACAAGCATTGGTCTGAGAAGTCAAGTCTCCCAGAGCTGGAAGCTGGCCAAGGCAAGTCAAAGCTCCCAAGGATCTGAAAAATGCAGGTACCTGTACCGTCAAGGCAGTTTGAAGGGGCTCAAATTGTTGAATGACTTTGCCCGCATTAGGTCTTGCATATCTCCAACATAACTCTATCACTCTACTTCATCTGACGATGACCCTTATGCAAGACTGCGGTCAGTGCCTCCAACTCAACCGTCCAGCTGAACGTCTTTGGCTTGCAGGAAGACAGCAGACACGGTTTGCCCGCTGGGGAACAGCAGTTCATGTGAGACTCTGGATTTTTGGAATTCCTCTTGTGCCGTGCTATGGATCATCTAATGCACCTGTACTGGGCCTCCGGAAATGAGGAATCCCAAGAGCTACCATACGGCGACTGTCCTGACGACCTTGAATGACACCCATCTTTCGGGCAACACTGGTACTTCGTCCTCATAACGGATGACTGTTTGTGGTCTTCCAGTCTTTCCCGGAGACTCCCATCTAAGCCATCTGGCCCATACGCCCATGTTTCAGGCCGGCCGGTGCTGGTGGAGTCTGAGGAAATCCGCCGGCACCACCCACAAATCCGCTTGAGGGCGTGAACCTCAAACAGACTGGACGTGCAGCAACCACGAAGGCCTTCACCCCAAATACTTCATACACTTTTTTTGCATCCTTTACAATCGCCTGACGGTCTGAGCATGTGGAGGTCCAGTTCTCATGGCTGCACTTCCATACCCTGCTCGAAAAACTCGCAGAGACCACCTCTTCATACCTTCAACCCGAGAACCATCTAGGACACTGAAGCAACACAGACCCCTTTCCACAGGCCCTCAACTTTCAAACCTGAACCGGTTGAGTTCGTGTCGCCAAGCGGCACTGGGGAGCCAGGGATGGAACGAGGCCCTGGTGAGAAACCCCCTGTGCCCGACACCATTCCCGGAATTGCCGGCTTGGCTCCGAATCCTTGCCCGGGAGGAGCTCGGGCTGCTTGCGGTTGCATCATGGATGGCCCCATGATAATTGGAGCGTTGCTATAAGAAACCTCAGTTTGCATGTGGCATCACACCAGCCACCAAACAAGGTGCCTGGCTGATGAGGTTGCCGACATGTGGCCGGTGGAACTTGCAGAGCCTGTAGAATGTTGTCGAGCTCCTTCTGGATCGCAGTGGACTGATTCTGCAACTCCGCCGAAGTCTGCAAGTGGGTCTCCGCCATTTGACCTCGCAATCTGCACCTATGACCACCGACCGTGGCATGCGCTGCAGCTTAGGCACGATGCTCATCGAGATTTCCAAAGCCTTCGGCAATGGCGCCTTTGCCGCCTTCGAACATCTGCTCCAACCTGAAAGCTCTTTAAGGTTCATGGAGTTTCGAAGCTCCACACGCAATCCAACCGTCGCAGGTTGGCACATCAACGATCGCCAATGCATCCTGGATGCAACTGATGCATCTGAATCTTCACCCCATCATTGGCGCTGTGCTTTTGGCCCACCTCCCCGCGAACGTGTGGTTTGTATACGCGCAAAGTCCCCCGTGTTTTTAGATGCCATGAACTTCGTCAAGGTCGCAGGTCTTGTCAGTTGCTTGGGATCCAGTGCGGTGTCTTTGTCAAGGTGGTCAAGCGTGCGTGACTACCAACACCACCGTGGCCTCGGCAGCCTTACCACAAAGGGTCGATGTGTTTCCGGCGATGTTTTCCTTGGATGGAGAAACTGTAAACAAGATCCGCGTCTGTCGAGTGTACAAAACACACACTGACCGTCCAATCCCTTGCCGGTCTCCAACATGGAATGGTACTGCTTCTCCTCCAGGCCGGTGCAGCTTTCTCCCAAGCTATACGACTGCACTACATTAACCCCTACACCCCTTCTGCAGAAGTGGGCAGGTCCTTGCCAAGCTGAAACGCCAACAAATCAGCGCAGCGTGCCAGCTCTCCGCGATAGCGGACAATGTCCTCTCAGAGCTATTGTGCTCTCACACTCGGACTCGACAGACGGGTCTCATGGTTCGCTGGGGTTGACTGATCAGTACTGTCGTCGAGTCTGTTCGGCCTAGTTGCAGCAAACAAATGCATAAGTCGATTTGGGCGCTACAACCCTCCAAGCATAGACAAGTCTGCGAGTCGGGCAAGTGCTGAATTGGCTGTGTTCAAACTGTCATGTTGCTGGCGATAGCCATCATCACCAACATCATGACAAGTATCGCTCTTGTCGTATGTTGATGGCAGAAATACGGAGGTACCAAGGTCCTGTGTCATTTGGAGGACTTCACGCTCGAACTCTCCGCACAACTGCTCGACAACTTGCATGCAGTAGCTGCCTTGGGCTGTGCGGGCTTAGTGTCCAGGAAGTTTCCTTTGCCCTTAAGATCGCATGGCAGCGCCCTGAGCCAATAGCGGAAAGCATTCACCTTCGGCGTGTGGTCCGGCTGCCTGGGAACAGGGCCAGGCGCAGCACCCCAGGCCCCTGCCCTCGACGTGGACCAGGACGATGTCAAGAAGCTCAGCTGTGACTTGGTTGTGCAGGCAAGCCACTGTTGGCTCATGGCTACTTAAACTGCGAGGAATCCAGTGAACAGGCAAAGGATGCAATCAAATGGCTGCGGCACGGGGTTTCAACTCGTCACTGCAGGGCTGCCACTGTGAACGAGCCCGAATAAGACTGAGACGTTGACCGATGCTGAGAGGTGAGCGTTCTGCTCTGTCCTGGTTGCAATCCGAAAGGAGAAACACTCCGCCAAAAACGCCACATGGGTCCTGTGGTCGCTCCAGTCATCTCCTCGGCCGCAAGCCGACACGAAATCAATATTGTACCCAGCGCCCAGCGCTGCGCATGTACGCAACATCCGTCCTTTCACCTTCGCCGCGGCCTGGCAATTCTGATGCAGAGTCACGGCTTGTGGAAAGCGCACGTGTGCCCTTCTGCCCAGCGAGTGCTTGAAAGTGACATAGGCTTGGAAAATTGCTGCCTCCATAGAACGAATCGATCGGCAGATTTCGAGGAGTTCGAGAGGCGGACCTGCCCGAAAGCGAGCACATCGCAGTGCTGCGTACCGCAGTCCAGCACACCACTGTGCTGCTCAGCAGCTTGTTAGGGTATCCTTGACCCTGAGAAGCGCCAGCTTTAAAGCAGGGTGCTCGGCCTGTGCTATCTATGCTGCTCCTCATGCTCCTTCACTGGAGCTGCCAGCCGGCCTTTGATGTGCACTACGCGTCTAAATCAAGGAATGGTTATTTTGTTGCAGGGCCAGAGCAATCACTGAACCTTTTCCTTGTATAGCTTACTCCCAAGACTGCCACCCTTCCTTGTCTTCCGAAGTCTTCGAGTGCTGCACGGCCTGGCTATTCCCGTTATTCGCTCTCTCATGCCCCTTGGTTCAGGATTCCTGCTCAATCTTTGCCTTCGACCCTCTATTGCCTCTTCTGTCCCGCCTCTTTCTTATTCACAGCGAGGCAGTCTTCTGCGTGATTACGTGTGTCGGGTCCCTCTCCTCTCTCCCCTGCTATGGTCCATCACTGGACCCGAGCTGGAAACTCTCAGCCATCCACGAGAAACACACTCCGGGAATGCAGGGCTGGTAGCAGCAGCAGCTGCAAATTGAATTTTGCACAATCAGAGCACTCCGACGCTGCAACATTAGGATTTGCTCAAGCTCTCGGTTCACAGCGCGATCGACATGGTACCGCCAACTAATGCTGAATCCAGCTCTCCTTCCACATCGATGCTTATGATATGAACCTTCAGTTTCGACGCTGAAAAGCATGGGTGCAGTCCAGTGGCTGGATGAAGCGTAGAAAGACCTTTGCTTTTGTCAACCGAAAGCTAGCTTCCCTGCAACGATGCGCAAACGATATTCTGAGATGCAGGCGACATGGCCAAAATGTTGTCATAGAAACGGTTGCATGGTGGGCTACACCCTTCTGTGCAAGCTAAAGTCGAATTGTCGATATCATTCGATTGCTCTTGTGCTTTCAAACAGATCAAATCGTCCTGGATGGACAGGCATGTCAACGAATCGAAGCTGCGAGGTGCACGACACACCAACTCGCTGAAAGATCTGCGATCTTGGGGCTGTCACTGGCAGGTTGCTCCAAATGAAAACCGCTTTCACGGTTCAGGGGAGCTTGTTTTATACAATGCGAGTTGATCTAACCCAAAACAATAATTCGAGGACGAACCTCACCTTCTGCTAGTCAAAAGCTGCCTTGCACACCCGTCAGCACTCCGGTTCGCCAACGGTGCATACTAAGCATGCTACATAAGACCATGCCTTTAGCTAGTACGTCACGCCCGCCAGAAGTCACCAAGCACATTTCTGCTTCGGTCTCACCGTGTAGGGGGTCCTTGAACCTCGGCCTGCGCTGCCAAAGCTTGTCTGCTTGCATGCGCTGAGATCACCTACCAGCATCTGAAATGACAGGGAACCTACCAGTTCGGCTAGCACCGCTCTTGCCGTTGGCTCCCCAGTCTTGCCGCAAGGCAAACCGGGCGGAAAACAGGACGACCCCGTCATGCTTGCGGTTTATGCATGCCGCCCCTCACACCGCCGCGGCTTCGCTCAAGCGAGGCGAGGGCGTGTTTGCGTTCTTGGACGATACCTACATCATCTGCTCACCTGCGCACGTCGACCCGTGTACTGTTTGGAACGCAGCAGGCGACTAACCCCTGCTGCACTCCAACCAAGACCATGCAGAGCTTTGCCACGGACGTTTGGGTCGGGGCGGCCGTACCGCGAGACGAGCTACAGGGTGCACCTACGCTGGGATTGCACTGAGATTGGGGGGCGCCGGAGTGCACAGGCCGCTACCTTTGTCCGACGTGGGTGCGGTCAGCACCACGCCCTCGCGCCGCTGGCACCATCTGGGATTACACAAGTTCCGGCGGCCTGCGCTCTTTTGCAGCCAGCCTGCTGTCCTTGCCCCTGCCTGGCACGGCCAATGTCGACGGGCAGTTACAGTTACCGCCCCTGAGGCCGACTCACCTTCCCAACCTCCGTTCGCCAGCTGCGTACTGTGAACATGCCCTGGGCGTGACTTTTTTCCATGGACTGTCGCCTTGGCTATGGGCTACTGTGGACGTCGGCCGAAAGGTTCGTGGGCAAATAACAACGTCGGCGAAAAATTCTGCTGCATGCTAAGCCAGAGAAAACTACATGAAATCTGTGCAAGCAAGCATACAAACGAACAGACAAGAAAAGTCGTCAGGTGTAGCGCTCTCTGTCATTTCCACTTGCAGACAGAGAACGACACTCAGTTTTTTTCCCTACACAGACCTTTTTCGAACGTGCCAACGCGGTCCCAGTGCAGCAGCCTACCACGGGTAGTCCGATTTTGCTTTGCTTTGCGCCCGTTCGA
>CAJNDV010032701.1:14292-24292 GCA_905221635.1 Symbiodinium sp. CCMP2456
ACTACTACTACTACGACAACTACTCCCACTCCTATTCCTCCTATTGCTACTCCAACCGTTAACGCTACCGTTGCCGCTACCGTCACCGCGACCGCTACCGCCACGGTTACCCCGCTACTACTGCGACTGCTACTACCCCTGCTGCTACTGCCACCCCCAGCGACCACGAGCACAACCAGCATCATCGCGGCCAGGCTGATATTAAACTAGTGAGTACTGGCTGGATCTGAGGCCACCCCTTTGAACTGAAACCGTAGACGGCGTTAAACCCCGAAACCCCTTTACCCCTAAACGGTATGGTGCCTAAGCCCCTGAACCCCCAAAGCCCACAAAAACCCTAAAGCCCTACATGCCATAAGCCCCAAATGGTGTGGTCCAGGGTGACTGGCGCCGAGCCCGGAGCATGCTCAAGGACTACCAGGATCTCGGTTTGCAAAGGCCGCCCGCCCGGAAATGTGGTCAGAGGCTTTGCAGTGCCTTCTTCTGATGTTTTGTTTCTTAAACAGTAGGAGCCTCAAGAATTAGAGTTTGCAGGGCCATGTTCTTGTGTTTTATTCTTGAGCCTGGAAAATTAGAGTGGGGATTCAGGGTATATTGTACTATCGGTCTATCATATCGGTTTATCACGACTCCACAATAAAGGTTATGGCTCAGGTGTAGACTATTCGTATTTGACTGGGTTGGCATAGACTTTCGAAAGGAATCCGAACATTCCAAGTCCTGTGTTGGCTGAGCTCTGCGGCATACGTTATCATAGTCGGTTTTATGGGGTCACGGCGCCCGGGCACTTTTGCTGGTTTTATGTGCATGTTAGTTACGGCACCTTAGCTTCTCAAGGAAATACATGCAACTTGCTCCAGCCTTGGGTGTCGCCTTCAGTATCCCTGCTATCACTTGCGGAAAAATCCTAAAGAAAGGAGTGCGGTTCTACATAGGGCTTGGGGTTTAGGGCAAGGAGACCGATACGAACCGTCTCAAGCTTAAGAAATCTCGTAAAGAGCGATCGTGAAACCCGTCTCTGTTTGCACCATTCTAGAGCTCCTATCAAGAGGACCGCGAAGGCGACGCTAAGCCCCAAACCCTCAACCCCCTAGACCCCAAACCCTAAACCCCAAACTATAGCCCTAAACCCTAAACCCCAAACTATAGCCCTAAACCCTAAACCCTCAACTATAGCCCTAAACCCTAAACCCTAAACTATAGCCCTGAACCCTAAACCCTAAACTATAGCCCTGAACCCTAAACCCAAGTAAACTCGAACATGGTAGGTCGATCGTCTCCTTCGGTGCGGCTCTTGGGCCCTGGGCTACTGCCATTGCCTTGCCTCCGGGCCGCGAATCTTCGGGTTGAGAAAAGCAGAGGGGCAGGGTTTAGGGTTTAGGGTTTAGGGTTTTAGGGTTTAGGGTTTAGGGTTTAGGGTTTAGGGTTTTAGGGTTTAGGGTTTTAAGGTAATATAGGGGCTTAAATCATAACCTATGTTATTTTGGTGGTTCCTTGTTGTATGTATACTATAAAGGACCCCAAAACCCTATCAGACCCCTATATTACTGTAGAACAGAGGGGGTCCTGATTGAGGGTGCAGTGCAGGGTTTAAGGTTTAGTGTTCCTTACTCAGGGTTATAGGGTTAGGGATCAGGGTGCCGTATTTGAGCCTTGAAAGGTCTTTATAAAGTTTTAGTTGCAGCAGTTTGTACAGGATTTTGCACGGTGAACATAAGGATCCTATCGTGTCGGGTCTACTGCCTTTACGGGTCCTTGTGCGACTTCTCTTGTGCTTCTTAGGGAACCCTGTGTAGAACGCCTCTATTTGTGGCTTTAGGGTTTCGAGTCCTTCGGCTATGTAGGGTGTTTCAGGCTCCGGGCTTTTCGGGTTTGCAACTTTTGGTCTTGAGCTAAGACTTGCTGATCTGGAACTTAGAGTGCTTGGGGTCGCTGCAGCTACATGGCCGTTTCCTTGTAGTTCACATCTACCGACCCATTGAACACATGCCTCGCCGGGAAAGTCCGGGTGTGACTACAAAACCCTTTTGGGCCATAAGCCCCTACTGTAAACTTTGAAAGTTAAAGGCTAAACCTGACCTAGATGACCTGCAGCTTCGTTCCAAAGATGCGCCACCTCAGAAGAACCTCACCCCAAAACCCTCTTCAAGTGATTACGGCTCCTAGAGTATAGAGCCCTTATAGCTACATCAATCTTTGCAGAACCCTTATGGTGTAGTCAGTAATCCCTGTTGAGCCTTTGTAGCCTAGCCGGATAGATAGAATCCATGTTCGTTGCATCTGAGGCTTTGTTCGTTCCTATCAGGGGCTTGGGTTTTCCGACAACAAATCAAATAGTCTTGGAAACCAGGACAGTTCTAGGAGTACTTTCATAACGAAACAGGCAGAACCGAGATAGATGGTAACGCGAAGACGAATAACAACGATAGTAACCTCTATAGAGCCCCTTGAAGAACCGTCGAACCCTTAAAATCTTCTTCAGGCTCATTGCTGCTGCAGCGGCCCACGTTCGCAGGATCTGTGCGGCAAAGAACCCTCCACGACTGATAGCGGCTTAGGGTGTATGTAGAGTTTAGGATTTAGCGCACGAGCCCGTCCTGCCACAGTCTTGCAGTTAATGGTTCAGGAGGTCGCGTCTTGCTAAGCCACGCAGCAACTTCTCTCGAGCCGGAGTATAAGTCTCTGCATAAGCCGAGGACTAACCTAACCCTAAACCCTGAACCCTGGACCCTAAACTCTAAACCGAAGCCACAGCCCTCAAGACCAAGCCCTGCAACAAGTCCCAGCTACCGAACCTACACACCACGAGCCCGAAACCCAAGAGCCCATCAACCTAAACCCGCAATTCCGCGATGAAGCCTACGCCCCAGACCGTATACCCCAAAAGACAAAAGACCCTAAACCCTAAACCGCTGCCACCCTGACCCTCCCCTCTCCGCCTCTCTCGCACTCTACTGGCTTCTGTGGCTTTTGGGAGTTCCTTGGGGTCTAGGAGACGCTAAGGAGGTCCACCATGGTTCTTTGGGGGTTCTCTAAGGTTTGGGGGGCCTTTTGTAGTGGTTTTACCTATGCTTGTCAATGTGGTTCCTTTTTGGTTACATTGGCCTCTTGTTGATCTTTACTGTTGCTTCCTGATTCGTAGCTAAAATTCATATTCGTGAATCGGAACAGGAGTTCTAAACCCTAAGCATATGTATGTATGTATGTATGTATGTATGTATGTATGTATGTATGTATGTATTTAGTTGGGATACACACTAGTAAGTCGCTCGTAATTAGGTTCTGGTACCTACACGATCTAGGTTTACTATAGCCTTTCCCTCGTCAGGAGTGCCATCGCGCAGCGTGCTGCGCTCGCGGCTACAGCAGCTGAAGGCCAGCAAGGAAGTTGGGAAGATCGGGGATAGGCTTGGGCTTAGGCTTGGGTTTAGGCTTTGCGCTTTAGGGCCTGTTACTCCTACGGTTGCATCCCTCGTTAAGCCAGAAGGTCCTGCTGTTGAGGTGTGTTCGCCGGGACGCAATCCAAGGCCCATGCTAACAAGTGTTTAGGGCCTGCACCTCAGGGATACGGTTTAGTCGGAGCATCGCGCTTTCTTAAAGCAAATGGGATCACGGGTTCCAATTTTCCGGTCGCTGGCTGTCTTCATCAGCTGCCTTTGTTTTGCACGTTTGATTGCCAACGAGCAAGTCTTCATCCTTACCATGATGATGATTATGACTGCTATTACCCAATAGGCCTCATAGTAGTTCCTTTTTGGGATTGCCTGATAGGATCCTAAATATAAGCCACGAAAAGGAACTACTATGGGGCCTACTGCGCCGGGCCAATAGTTCGACCCAGTAGCTTGAACTTCGAAGTTGACCACTGCGCCCGCCCTTCCCCCTAGACTCCTAACACAAGTGAGCCTGGGGCCTCCTCCGGAACTAAAAAGTATGATAGTTTAAAGCGGCGTAGAAATTATTCCGCTAGCCTGCGTAGGGTAAACGACACTTCCAGGCACTCCGCTACTCCGCAAAAGCTTGCATGTTAGCGAATACACTTGTAGCTCGAAACTTTCGGCCCGGGGATGTGTGGGTTATCTTGTTACCACTATATAACGGGGATCCTACTGAAGGATGGTTAGCCCCATTTGTCCTAGGTCCTGTCCACTCGTCGACATTTGCAGGAGCTCCCAGTAACGAAAAGATCCTGTACATGAAGGGTCCGTAGAATTCAAAACCCTGAAGTCATACTGCCAGAAAAAGCGAAACCCGCTATATACTCAACCTTAAGCAAATGTGGGAAAACATGCGAACCCAATGTGTGTGTATATATATATATATATGTGCTTGTGTTGATTATGTATTTTTGATTGTGTTTTTGATTATTAATTTTTGATTCATCATTTTTGATTTTTTATTTTTGATGATTCCTGTATTTACTTGTTTATGTACACCACACCGGAATCGGTGGGGGTAGCTTGAGGCCAGTGGCGGGCAACCTTGGAGTTGCTACCAGGTGGGCCACGCAGAACCGGTGGGCTTTAGGGCTTTGGAAGATAGGGTTTATGGCTTTGGAAGAGTTCTATTGAGTTTAGGGTTTAGGGAAAAAGGGCTTTGGAAGAGTTCTAATGAGTTTAGGGTTTAGGATTTTAGGGCTTTGGAAGAGTTCTATTGAGTTTAGGGTTTAGGCTTTAAGGCTTTGGAAGAGTTCTATTGAGTTTAGGGTTTAGGGCTTTGGAGGAGTTCTATTGAGTTTAGGGTTTAGGGTTTAGGGCCTTGGAAGGGTTCTATTGAGTTTAGGGTTTAGGGTTTAGGGCTTTGGAAGAGTTCTATAGGGTTTAGGGTTTCGGGGTTCGGGGCGTTGGAAGTGTTCTCTAGATTCCATAGCCGTGGTATAGGTAGACGCTCTTTGGGGTTCAATAGTCCGAGTCTTCTGGGCTGCGGATTATCGTGTGTTGTAGGGGACTGATAGGGGTTGTATAAGAAACAGTCTTATCAAGTTGCTGTTGTTGTGAGACTTCGTCGAATGGTTTTGAGAGTTTGTTTATAAGGTCCAATACATTTCAAGTGTTTGGGTTGCCAGCATTTAAACTTGAGTTTTTAGGCTTTACACGTAGAGGTTTTGGGTTTCGTTCAGTCCGAGGGTATGAGGGTTTGGGCTGCAAATTATCCGGAGTTTGGCGATTTGGGGGTTTCCGAAAATAGGGGACACTAATATAGTACCCTAAATAATAGGATCCTCATTATAATGACCCCAAAATAAGGTACCCCTTGTTTCCGGAAGCTCCCATTTGGCTGCTATGGAGGGACGTAGATCCCACCAGGTTCCGCTCCAATGGGTCCTTGCCACCGGCAATAAATCCTTCCGAGTGTTCGTTGAATATTGCACCGCGGTCTTCGCCAAATGTAGGGGCCTTCACAACTACCTATGCTATTGTTGGGTGTTCCTCAGTATACTTGTAGTATAGTATACCCCAAAACCCCATTCAAACTATTCAGACCCCTTGTGGTTTAGTGTTTGGGTCTGCGAGCTGCTGCTTTGAAGCGATGTAATGTAGGCCTGCTGCTCAGGATCCCCGTCTTTGCCCTTGAAACACTCACCCCAAAGGGTCCCAGGTCCTAGGTATTGTCATGGGGGCATACTTCCCTAAATCATTCTGTCTATGTCCTACCTAATATAGTAACCCTACGTTCTACTGTATACGTAGGTGCATCGGAAATTTCGGGCCTTTGGGTGCCTGGCACCTGGCATCTACCAGGAGGGGAATCCGGTCGACGCTCGAGAGGGGAGGTCCCTCACCCTGATGCCCGAAGGGATTATGGGGCCTTTGGGTTTCGTTCTTATGTGGCCTTTTGGGTATAGGGTGAAGGGTAACCTATGTAGAATATCGCGACTCGTCCAGGAAGGCCCTAGTACCTTAACTCCAAATAAACTACCTTCTTAAGGGGTTTATATAAAGAAGTCATAACACGGAACCCTGAAAAAGGGTAAGTTCTTTGGGTCCAGGTAGGACCTAAACCTTAAACCCCTAAACCCCTAAACCCCCAAGCCCCTGAACCCCTAAACCCTAAACCTTAACAATGCCTAAGCTCTGAAGTCGAAGGTGCCCGGGATGTGCGAGGTTTCAGCGCGGCCGTCGATGCCGCTGCGAAGGCCGGCACCAAGCCTGCAGGAAGATCCATAGAAGGGTTTTAGGTTTAAGGGCTTAGGTTGCAGGGCATTCTTTGTAGTCACGGGTTATTCGCGCTTCTATATCTAAGGGTTTAGAGGTTTCTAGAGTTTAAGGGTTCAGGTTTCTATAGACAAGGGTTTAATTCAACTAAGGTTTCCACAAAATATGGTTTCGGTTTCGAGTTAAGTATTTCTCAAGTCCAGGATGGGGGGGTTTTGGGTTTGCTAGACGTTGCTTGCAGTTCACGGTTTTGGGGCTGTCTCTCTCCATCTCAAGTTCTGGGTGATGCCTTAGGCCACAAAGTAAAGGCTTTCTGCAAGCAGTTTGCAAAATAAAACACTCGGTATGATGTTGCAGACTGCGTCCATGCACCCTGAAGAGTGATAGCATTTGGGTTGTTCGGGCTTCTATACTCAGCGGACAATGTTGAAAGAAAAGGGGTTTAGGGTCTCTGCAGCGAGGGGCATAGGGGTTCCAGCGGCTGCAAGCAATATAGGGCATAGTAAGTAGTAAGTAGAGGGTTCTACAAGGGATTTAGAGTTTTGGGTGGTTGTAGGGGCATTCATAGTTAGATACTATAGTTGCAGCAAGGAAACCTCAGGAAATTGCTCCACGCCTATACAGCAAATTGCCGGCTATCCGGGTTCGACAAACAGTTAGCCTTCGGTGTGATTGAAAACCCAAACCCTAAACTATGGTGCTGTCAGAAACGCCCTGGCTTGAGACTGTATGAAATGTTCGCAACGTTCGCCTTGCTCGCTCTGAATGTCCGGACTTTTTACGCGTTTTGTCCATTACAGTCTGGCAATAGCTACAGCTTTCAGCATAAAGCCCGGGCCTTCTTCATGCTCTATAGGACTTCCAGTTTCACTTCCAGGTAGGAATGCTTCAGACAACTCTTCTCTCATAGAACTCAAAGCTCAAGTCGGCTCCCCACTCCTGTGGCTATTGGGGCAGACACCTAGGAATCCTATGTCCGTTCGCTCGAGCCCCTTACTTCAAGGATCTTGAAACCTCAAGGTGCATTGAAGACTTCAGTGTAGCTAAGGTTCGGAGCCTTTGGGACTTCTGCAAGAGCTTCGGCAATCTGGTCTCCAAACCCTGAAGCACCTCGAAGAGTACAGTCTGGGTCTAGCAGGTACTAGAGGTGTCTGAGCAAGTAGTAACAAGCGCCTTTTATATTCCCTACAAAATTGGTCCGAGAGTACATCACTCCAAGCCCGGTTCGAAGTACTAGTTTGGCCTTTGCATTTTCATCAAGCCCTTCTGACGAACATTGCGTAATGTCAGCGACCTACAGGAATTTAAACATCGGGGTGCTGTGTCGAAGAGGGCCAGCCCGAACCCTGAAGTGCGCGTACGACAGTGTGGGTTCAGGGTTATTTTAGGGGCCGAACTAATTACCTATACTGCTTTGGGGGTTCCTTATTATGAGTATGGTATAGTCTACCCCAAAACTCTGTTAAAATTACTAAAGCCCCTACGTTAATTGTGTTTATGGCCTAGGCTTCAGGGTTTAGGATTTTTTGATTGGGGCCTCAGCTTAGTAGCTGAGTGAGTGCACTGTACACTTATTTGGGAGAATACTATTCCTTACAGAACTGAAAGTTTACCTTTGTTTGAGCTTATGAGCTCGGCAACAAAGTCAGAGCTTGGGGCTAATTGTGTTTAGGTTCCACTGGTCAGTGCGACCTATCTGGAAGACTTGCCGGTGCCATGTGTCAGAGTGTGCGCGTCAGAACTTAGCGACATACTAGTTGGCGGTAAGATAACAGTCCTGGGACATGATTGCTGTACAAATCCTGAATGCCTTAAACCCTAGAGAAGTGTGAGTGTCGAATCCCTGAACCCGTATTTCCAGATTTCTGAAATTTGGGAGGCCGGAAACCGTGGACGTGAAGAGTCCTAGACCAAGCCCTACAGGGCCTTAAAAAACCCATAGGATTCCGGACCCTACCCAATCCCAAATCCCTACATTTTGGTCCGAAACCTATAGCCGATAGCCCTAGAAATGGCTACGGCTAAAGATTTTAAGATTTTGACCTTCCCCTTTGGAGAAGATGTCCGCTGGTGGAAGTCGGACCCAGCTGCTCCGGGCCGTGGCCAGCAGCCTCAGCCACCTGGCAACCTTGTCGCAGCCGAACCCGGCCCAATGGTGGCTTGGGGGCTGTGGCCGGACCTGGCCCTAAGCGCTCTTCAGGGCTCTTCAGGACTCTTCAGGGCTCTGAGGCAGCCTGCCAAGGTCTTTGGGCCCCCGGGTGACCAGAGAAGATCAACAGTCTGGTTGCAGACCGAGGGTCCTGACGCAGACGGAGCCGAGCAGGACAAGGCATACCTTCTTGGTGCGCAAAAAGGACTGCTGATCGTTCGACAAAGCTGCAAGGCAAGCCCCCGAAAATATAGAGGGGCCCTGAAAGTCAGGGTGGAGACCCGTGGGCCTCTTGATCGCCTATGTGCACCCTACATAAGCCCTAAACCCCGAAAAATCAAGCACGAAAGCCCCAACAACTGGCTCATCCTGGTAGGGAACTACCCAAACCCTAAACCCGAAACCCAACCAGACCGTCACCCAGTTCGTCGAGAAGTACCCGGAAAAGGCTTCATACTTCGAGATCAGGGGCGTGGTGCCGCCGCGCGCGAAGGTCTCCTTCGGCTCAGTCGAGACCCGCGGCATTCCGCTGGTTGGCCTCGGCCACCGCGTGCCGCCGAGAGTCTCGCGGCGGGTGCAGAACGCCTCCCGGGGGTGCGGCACAAGCTGAGCAAGCTGCACTTCGAGGAGGAAATTCCCGAAGATTCAGCGTGCCTTTTGTTTCAGGAGATGCAGGGCCTGCTCCACTCGGCTTCGACGACCTTCGGCCCCCTTTTTGAGAGTTCGATGCGACAGGGAGATGGGACTTTTGTCCTGAAGCCATCTCCTACCCTGCGCAAAGCTTTGAATGTTGCCGAAGCTGCCTGCAACTCGGTAGACGCCTCGCGGCCGAGGGAAATTCTGAGTACAGGTGGTATGGACATGCAAGTGCCAAATCTGGGCAAGCTTTGCATGGGAAGAGACATCCTGCTTTGAGTACAGGTGGCATGGACATGCAGGTGCCGCACCTGGGCAGGCTCTGCATCGGAAGAGACATCCTGCTTGAGGACTCTGGGCTGAGTCGTAAGAGCTGAAAGACCGAACAATCAACAGTCGGCCAATGGTGAGTGAGCTGCATTATGAGTTCGGAATTCGTTGGCGTAGGCCGGTGACAGTGCACTCTTAATTAGTACTGTCATGTGGTTGAATTGAGTATGCTTGCATGATGTATGAATTGATAGGAAGGGTGAGACACCTAATTTGCTGAGTGAGCAGAAGTCTGAAGCTGCATGGCTTGGCTGCACCTTTGAAGTTGTCAACTTGGCCAGGAGGTTTTTTTTGTTTGTTATTAGGGCGGTTTATGCTTGTTCCTTGTTGGTTTGGGTGCCCTTTGCAATCGCAACAACTGCAACTGTGCCATGTACAAACTCAGCCGTCTTGTGAGTATGGGTCCACCTGGGTCTATCGGTTTTGTTCGGGATAGTGTGGATGCTTTCGGAAGACTGCGGCCTGAGCGAGTTCGGCCTACTCGGTCCTTGAACGAAGAGGTTGCTGCACCCCGGGACTTGCGCACGTAACGACTCTCTCGAAGCTTTGTTCCCTGCAGTGCGATTTGTCAGCGAAGCGGGTGGGAAAAAAAACCCAAAAAGAAAAGCAAACCTAAACCCTAAACCCTACTCTGATTATTCAGGCCCCGAATTCAGGGCTTCGCTTCTAGCATCTCCACTTCGAAGTACGCCATCATCTACTCCAGAACCATCTTCACACCATCAGCGCC
>CAJNDV010032703.1:0-23913 GCA_905221635.1 Symbiodinium sp. CCMP2456
CAAACGCCACCGCACCTACCCGGAGCTGGCAGTCGCCCGCCGGTGTGAAGTGGTTGTGCTTGGCCTTGAAGTTGGGGCAAGTTTAACCGCGAGGCCGTTGTCTTCCTGCGGCAACGCTCGCGCCCGCGAGTCGCCAGCCGTGCAGCGTGCCTGATGGATGGGCATGCTGGCCGTGGCGGCACAACGCGCACTGGCCCACTTGGCCCACTCGCTGCTTGAGTTGCCCTTGGCGGGCAAAGACGGCACGGTACCGCGTCTTGGTGACCTACTGGCGGATGACGCCGAAACAGTGCCCGCAAGTCGTCTCCCCGCCCCATGAGGCTCGCCCTTTTCGTTCACGGGCGGCGTGGCGTCCCCTTACAAGTAGCTTCTTTCTAAGGGCTTAGCCCACGCACGCCGATTGAAAAAAAAAGGCGCGAGACGCAGGTGGAAGGTCAGAAAGATGCGTGTCAATCGCCCGGTCCTCGCAAGCTCGGGCTGCACGGCGATGCCAGCCACGCAAATAATCCGTTGGTTCCTCGTCTCTGGCGGACGTGACCGGGGAAGCTTGGAAGGTTTCGTGCCAGGTCGGTGTATGGAAATCCTGTGCTGCCAGGTGTGTGGCGAGAGGATAAACCTCGCCTCGGCGGGTCCGCCGCGCTAAGCCTCCAGCCTAGCGCTTCGGATCCCAGGTTTCAAAGCCCCTGGTGGCTTGCTCGCTTGCGCCCTTAGTGGGCGGGGCGACCCACAACCACGCAGGACTTCGGAGACTTGCGGGGCTGCCCGCCACGGAGATGTTGGCCCAGAGGGCTCTCAGCGGAGCTCTGCCACTATGCGAAGGCTAAAACCCACCCAGGGGCTCAACTAGGCACATTAGGCACACACCTTTTCCAAGCCACACAAGGGCTGCGTTGCGGATGCGCAGTGGTTTGTTGTACATGCGTGAGAAGTAGCCTAGCTCAAGCCCTCGGGTGTTGGGTACTTAGGGAACTACCGCGTGCACTCGCATTGTTTTGCATATTCTGTCGCACAAACTCTGCGGATCCGAGAGGGGCGCCAAGTAAGTACGACCAGTCCCTAGCGTTCCTGTGTGTCGCGGAAGGCGCCATAAAAAAGCGCGACTCGCTCGGGCGAGCACGCGATGTACGTGTCATCCAGGAACAACATCAGCAAGCGCGGCGTTCTGGGCGCATAACGTGCCGGCATGAGGGGGTCGCCTTGCTCCCCGCCCTCGGCTTGGAGCAGCTCATGCTCAGTCCCAGCATCGTCTGTCCAGACATAGCGGTTCAACGGGCTGGAGCTCGGGTCGTGAACGCAGCGCCTCAAGCATGGCCTGCCTGATCCTGCCTGGCGACGTGGTCAAAAGCCCCGCGTCGTCAACAAACTCAGTGGTGCATAAAATGCACTCGGTGGCGACTTGGAGCAGTGAACAGCGTCAGCGCCAGTGCGAGTCATGCAGGCTGCTTGGAATTGCTTGGAGGGCCGCGGCGAAGTGTTGGGCCACGGCGCGTGCAACCACGCAGCGGAAAACGTCGTCCGCGACGAGCGCTCGGACGCGGGCGTTGGGCTTCAGCAGCGCGACAAGGCAACCAACCCGCACAGCAGCCATCATGGGTTCCGGGGACGGCTGCCCTGTGCAGGACTGCAAAGTCGCGCCCTTTGTCTAAGAGCAAGCGGATGTGCTCGTTTGTCATGCCGGAGGGCCTCGCCGCCTCGCAGGCAGGACAGCAGCAGTGTTTCTGAAACAGGGCAGCTTAAGTATAGCAAAAAACCGCAAACGTGGCAACACGCCATGCGTGCCAGCAGTTGGGCCCTTCCCTTTGATTCTTGCACTTAATGGTCAGCACACCTATCTAGCCTATATACTTCCCAAACATAATACACCCATGCAACTTTTCACTGTGGGACCGGCATTCACGAACCACGACGGCACGATTGTTTTTTGCTGACCATCCGGGTACACGTGGCAAAGCTCCTGCAAACTTCTGCTTTCGAAAGCCTCATGTATTACACGCTGAATTCTGCAGTGCCGCTCTTAGACTCGTGGACAACCGATCACATCCGGTTGTCAGCCCCGCCTTACCCTTTGATGCAAGCCAACCACAGTGCTAGTGGCGGAAGGGCGCGGCCGAGCAAATGTTCCGTCGCTCCAACCGGCGGCATCCGAAGCAGGCGTTTTCTTCTTGTTTTTGTATTTTTTCTCGTGGCGACGCGCAATAGAGCAGAGGGAGCCACGCGCCCTGCAGGTCACCGACGGTGGGCAGACGGGTGAGCAGCTGGTCTTGCAGTTCAACGCTGCGGCGCAGCTCAAGTTGAACGAAAGTTTCACTCCCAATCGGCCTGCCCAAAACCAGCAGCCCTTGCTCGTCCACCGGCACTGTCCAGTCAACGCATTGTGCGGTCCTTCATATTGTCAGTTGCTCTAGAGCGAGGTGTAAGGGGAGGATTGTTCCTGGATCACAAGTGATCACAAGTGAGGATGCGCAATGCGGCCGCACTCCCTTAGTGCGGGCACATCCCACCTTCCCGGGTCTGCACCTCTTTTACGATGACGCGATGGTAACATGTTTGTTTGATATATGCTTTCTCATACCAAAAGCAATCAAGATCCGAATGGCCGCATCAGTTGCTACATGAATTGACTTGAACTTGTGATTGCATGAACGTTCTTGCATCGTCATGTTGGGACTGGGACTTTGTTGTATTGGGCGGGCTTTGAAGTGAGTGTGGGCCGAGACCCTGTTGCTCAAGGTGCCAGTTGGCTGGAGCCGGGCAGGCTGGCGGGTTCCTCGCCCTTTCGGCTTGGCTCAAACGTATGCGCGCATGGCGCAACTCCGCGTCCCCCACGGTACGTGCAGGCGCTGACACGACATAACTGTCGTCTAAGAACGTGAAAATTGCCTCACCCTTTTAGCTCAAAGCGGCATGCTGCGCTGGGGAGCAAAGTGTCGGCATTAGCGGATCTCCTTGCTCACCTCCGTCGCCCTGCGTCACGTCATGTTCCGAGCCGTTTCCGTCAAGCCATGTTGGTACTGCCACGGAACTGGATCGCAAGAGATAGGAATGGGGCGAAGGCCGGGCGAAACCGGACACCTTCTAGCATCCCGATTGCTACACGCACGACCTGGCTGGGCTTCGAGCTCAGCCAGCTTTAGGACGGCGCAGCCGCGTCGGCCCATCCCAGTGCAAGTGACCGACACGCGGAGAAGCACACATGGCAAGAGCCACGCACAGGCAGCACGCGGAGTTCCTGCAGGAGCCGTACCTCATCCTGCAGGCCCACGTTGAGCTGTCAGATCTGTCAGGAAGGCCAGCTCCCACTGTTTCTTTGCATCGGCCGCTGCCGTGCCGGGCACGCGGTCCGTCGTGGCGCGAGCTAGGCCGGGCCCACATACGTGGCGTCAACGCCAACTTGGACTGGGGCAAGCCGCGCGGCAAGGGCGGAGCAACAAGACTCCCTGGCATTAGCTTGGCAAACTTTCCGCTGCAGTTGAGAGCAGCGACAGCCCTCGCCTAAATAGGAGCAGGCAGCACTGAAAACTGAAGGGCGAAATGCTTCCGGTCTGGCTTGGCGCCACTGACCACAACATACTGTTTAGCATATCTTGTATATAAATATGTCGGAACTGTAAACCAGGTATGCCTCGAGTCTCGCAACGTAGCAAAAGGAAGCACTTTGCCAGAACAAGAGGTTGAGATCAACCCTGTGACCATTCGGGGCAAAGGTTGAAGGCCCAAACACTGCAACCACAGTACATGCGGGCTGGCGCGAGGCGCACTTTGTATGTTCTGGGAGTCTAGGACATCCATGACGATGGCGACATCAGCACACTGCGGACTACGAGTACCGAACCACGGGCCACCGACTTCGACTGCCCAGCACCGAATGCTCATGCGTGGAAGAAACCGCACATCTGGACATACGTGAGATGCGAGAGCAGTTCGAACTTTGCCTTAAGAGAGATCAATCGTCTGCTAGTGAAGCCGCGAAAACGCGAGCCTAGGCGAACCTCAACGACAGCCTCCTCTCCTTCTGCCACACGATGGCTTCTGCTACGGGACGGCTCGAGACAGTCTTATCCCTTGCGGCACGGGCGCCCTGGACAGGTCGAGTTCGGTTGCACTATGTATAGCGATCATGCCCTACAAGCCGCCGCCGTGCCCGGGGGTCCTTCGAAACTCTGCATCGAGATTCTGACCGCTGCACCAGTCTAATCTCCATCGTTTGGCGTTGTGAGCTCGACAGCAGTGACCGCTGGTTACTTCTACTGGCTATGCTGCACACCATCCTGGGCAAGCCACTTTGTGAGACGCATCGTTCACATTCGCATCGCCATAGTTTCGAACGGATGTACCGAAAGAAGGGTCATCCACGTTGGCGCTGAGGGCATCGCGAGCCTCGGTTGAAAGGTCATACCGTCACCCATCATTTCGAGAGAAATCACGTGAGAACCGCAGCTAAGGCGGCAACAGCAGTGTCAAAGAACCTCGCGCACTCATGCGCCTGTGAGAGCACGCCTTGGCAGTTGACACTTGACATCCCGACACCGCTTGGCTCCGTTGATCGGAACATGACACGTGCAAACTGTGTGAAGCCCTGCGCATTCAACTTGCACATGTATGCACGGCACGCTCAAACTCCTCGCGCAGCGTCTCCACATTTTCGTCAAACTGCGTCTTCGCCAACCGGAGCCGGTCCTCTCTGCGAAGATGCTCACGGAAGGCTCTCTCTTCTAGAGTTGGTATAGCCTGTATCTCAGATGACTGCAGCGCTGGAAACTGCGATGGCGTTGGCATCGGAGACGTCTAAAACCCTGAAAATGTCGGTGCGCAGGGCTGTCACCTTGACTCATGTTGCTTCTCTCGGTGGTTCCACTGTATCACTCTGGTCAATTACGGTGTGAACGGTAACTGTCTGATCACTGCAATTATCGTCAGCTCATGTTGAACGCCTGATGCCCGCGGTCTGGGCCACCATCTACCGATAAATCAGATCAGTGTCGACATCCTTATTCAAAGCCGCCGTGACATAGAACATTTTGCCGCACAAGTCAATCGAAAAATGAGAGCTTCACCTACAATGTTAATAGCCCCCCCTCTCTCCCCCTTTCCCTCCAGAAAGGCTCACCTAATTGCTGCATTGACACTCGACCAAGTTCTTATTCCATGTTCCATGTTTGAAGCCATTAGGGTTGGGACGCCCGGCAGCAGGCAACCATTGGAAAGTGTTAAACAATTTGTTTTTGTATTTTACAATGATTCCAAAGTGATTTGCAAAAGTGATTGCAAACACCCGGAACCCGGAAAGCTGAATTCCAGTGGCCTGAAAAGTGCTTAATAAGTGATTTCAAAGGGATTTGGAAAATGGATAAAAGTGAAAGTGGGCGAGAAGTGAAATCAAAGTGATCTGAAGGGGGGGTGCACACATACTTCCGTCTCTAGCGCGCATTCAATAGAGCCACCAGTCTCTGAAGCAAGCCTTAGTGAATCCTTTAAAGGTATGCAAACCCTTGGAGATCCACTATGCAACTCCCTCATAGCTTTGAGATCACTTCTGCAAGCCTTACATCACGTTGACATCACTTTTGGAGGTGCCCAATCACTGCGACGTCACTTTGTGAGGCTAGGGATGTCCGATGATAAGCCACATCTACATAGCAATTGACCTGTCTGAGGACAAAGATCCCAGTCACATGTCGCTGCCTCTACGTTGACCACCATCCCCACCACCAAGCCCGGTTTTCAACAACCATTGCATCTTTCAAAAAAATGTCAGACGTGACACGTCACTCGCACGCGGCCGGAAGGATGAAGCATCACAAGGGTGACCAGCGCATCAGCCACGAGTCCCACTTCTTACGACTCGGGGGTTCTGTAGGGTGCGTGTCGGGACAAGTCAACCTGGATAACAATAGCTGTGTTCTCACTAGCTTGTCGCGAGATGTCGCGAGCGAGGCTGACGGCGAATCGCCGCCTGTTTCTGGCACAGTTGGCCTTTCAGGCACCCTGGGTCGAAGGACACCCATCCAATTTTGAGAAGCTCAATGAAAAACGGGAAATCGATTTGAGAATATAATCAATCCAGCCCCGTTCGCAAGTGCCGCCGAATCCCTACATGTTCCACAGGTTCTCTGTCTTCCGTATTTTGGAAAGCCAACATGCCCGGCGAAACGCGCGATGCTGGCGACTAACGAAGGGACAGCCTCCGGCGACTTGTTTTTTGGGAAATGCAAATTTCGTTGCATGATCCTTGGCAAAACTAAAAACCGAGAGTGCCACCCAAGGACGAGCTGTGACTACTTCGGGCCCGAAAGAGAACGAAAATAGTCGAAACGAATGCAGATGTCTCCAGACTGCGTACTGGTGCTCTTTTTGGGCGAAGGCGGCTGCAATCTTTGTACAGCTTTTACATCATGGTCTGGTGGCAAGTTGGCAAAGGAATCCCAGGCTTCCGCGGATGTCATTCATACGACTTTAAATGCTCAACATGCATGGGACATCCTTTGCTGGCAAGCTCACGTGGCAAGCAAAAGGAGCAAAACACCACAGCTCATCTGTGGGGCAGGTTGCGCTACAGGTTTGCATCCATCTTTGGCTTCGCCAAGGCCTGTCTCCGAGGCAAGGCATGCAAAATTTAGCAGGGACGCTTCGGCACCAAGCAAGGCCTCCTGTAAGCGTGCATCCATCATCTGCAACCGGGAATCCAGCAGGTTCACCTGGAGAGCGCGCAGAGAATTTTAAGGCTCGTGACGAGATTTACGCGAACTTAATCCGCCTAAACAGCTGCGAGCCCTAGAATAGAAGTCGACCTAGCTGACTACGACTCCGAGGGCCATTGGAACGAAAAGATCCGAGTGTGTCATGTGCCGTGTGCAGCGAAACGGAAATAGGAGGGAGCCCCCAGCCTGTTGGCTCACCGCATTCAAGCCGCGGGCCTTGACAGTCTCGTGGTTTCTGCATGAAGGGGAGTCTCAGAAAACAAAGAACCTTTGCTAAGAGCCCAGAATAATGGGAGCCTTCTTGCAAAACAGCCGCATGCTGGGGCTGTTCATTTCCGAGACCACATTGAGTTTCGCAACTTGAGAAGCTGTAAGCTCCTGGCAAAGCTCCGCCGAAGCTCCAGTATGGACCTCAAAGAAGGGGGTTTCAGAATTTTTAGGGCATTTCATTGTTGGGTTTGGGGTCCCGAGCTCTTATCGCGAAGCATCCTCCTGGGGCTCGCACATGGGACGGAGCTCGGCGGATACTTGCACCATCCCATACAGGAGCTCCTCAAGAGGGGCACAGAGCGAACCATTCGCCTCTGGGGCGGCAGCGGGCCTCGATCTCAACGATGCCCGAATCATCATAGTCGACGAGGTTGAAAATAGCCTCCAAGTCCTTCCGGGTGAAACTTTCCACTCTTGCAAGGGCCCAGAGCCTCAGAGACGGCGGCCTTCTCCCGCAGAGGTGTGGCGTCCACCTCGCAGAGAGATAAGACCTGACAGATCAATGCTTCAAGGAAACTTCCTGCTGAGATTTCCTCAGCCTCTCATGTCTATACTGAACTTAGACCCCTAGTCAAAAATTTTAATTTTAGCTGCTTCTTAGGGTTTATAGTAACCAAAGATTAAAAATTATTTCTAAGTACCCCTAAGATGTCCACTCTCACTCTGCCTCCGCGCCTTGTCCTTGCACTTTTCGAACTGTGACTTGTCGATGTAATTCGCGTCGGCACCGCTGTGGTCCTGTTCAAATCGTGGTCACCACGTCACACCCCGCTGGCCAGCCTGAGCCAGAGTGCCGCGAAGTCCTGAAGCACCCTGCGACACATTCGGATGAAAACCGCTCGCGCCTGAAGAGGGAGCGGGGAGCGGCTGGACAACAAGCACAGGGGCGTGAGCAACCGGCCGTTTCTCTCTCAAACCGTCGTTCCTCCTGCCCAAGCTCATGCCGAGAAGATTTTCAAACAACAAGTATGAGACAAGCGCCGCCTGTCGCATGCGACTTTTTTCCACCATGCCCTCGGTGATAACACCAGTGAGAATACTGGCCTGGCAGACGGGCATGTGGCATTTTTCTGAAGGAGGCTTCAGCAAACAAACTTGCGAGATCAGCCATCATGAAGGCCCCGAAAATGACGAAGATCACCAGGAAAGTCTTTAGAGACGGATTGTCGGCGTAGACCTGTACACCACTAGAAGAACTTCCGCCCGGAACTAAAAGTCACTCGACTAGAGACTATTGGGGCCCGGCAGGCTGGAAACGCTCCTGTGCGGTGGCAAAAGTGGAACAAGAAGTAATAGCTGTTTTCTGACTTCCCGTGCCGGTCTGAGTGGCAAAAGCTTCTTCTCCGAGTCTTGGACCATGTTCGGAAATGCCATCAGCTCGAACAGTGTCAGCATCGACGAGCCGAGAGAGCCTCAGGGTGTCCACGGAAGACGAGATCAGATCTTTGGGAGAGATCTGCAGCGTCTGAGGGAGCAGGCCGAAGTACTCTTGCTTTACCAGCGCCTGCAGCTCAAGGTCGGGAAGAAAGGCCCGAGACAGGCAGCGCCTGTTGCTGCCGTGCCGCCAGCGGGTCGCCATCGAGAGGATGGCCCACAAGCCTGTGGGGCCGGCATGGCTGCTGGTGCCCAGCAAGCAACGCATGACTGACGGGCCTGGTGAGGACGATAGCACAGATGTACAGGATCAGGACACAAATCACACTGACCTTCGGAACTTCTCATGGCCCCTTGACCCTCCAGCTGACCGAAAGTTAGGGCAGTCTGAGCGCCGAGCCCAAAAGACGGATTGAACCGCATCAAACAGGCTAGATGCCAGGATGTGCAGCCTGAGTTCAAGGCTGGACTCCCAGACTCCTCCAGCTGGAATAAGCTGGCCGAAGTTTGGTGAGGGCGCGTCTGTCTCATAACCCGGAAGATGCGGAAAATCCGGAGAATTCGAAGCAGCCTGGCTCGGGATGACGAGATCAGAAAGTTGCCTTCCTAAAAAGACTGGCCTGAACACCCGCATAAGGACGATGTACAGCTGCGGCCCTTCAGAGCGTCAAGCTCAGAGTGAAAGTCGGCTCTGAAGAAAGGCCGGGTCCGAGCCTTGCTTCAGCCGATTGACCAAAGACAATCCTCGATCTATCACCTGAGGAGAAGAGGGGGAACTCAAACTCACGCCGACAGGGGCGGTCCGGGACAGCCACCCCCAAGAAGACCAGCGTGAAATCGAAGACCTAGCTCAGCAGAGTCGGTTCTGCGGCGCCACACTGCACAGCGTTTTGATGCATTTTGCAAATCAACAGCAGCACGAGACATCGACGTTCCATGCGCCGTCCTGGCCAGTCACAATGCTTGTGGCAGCTTGTGGCATTTCAAATGGAACCATGCTCCAAGATCAACACCACCACGCATCCAAAGATCTACTGGTACCCAGTGCAGAGCCCTGAATTCCAAAACTCGTGCGGAGCCGAAGTCTCATTCACGGGCCGTCACACTCGAGGGGGTGTCTCGATCCGCCGCTAGACTGGAACAGATGTGAACAGGGCAGGGCCACCGATCCGGTGGCACTGAAAAAACCCAAGATGCCGTAGGCAAAAAGCCTGCGAAGGCCGAGGCAACGATATGCAGAAGTCTCACTCCAATCCTGCTCTTGTCTGTCGCCTGCCTCATGCAAAGTTCGACGGCGAATAGGGAAAGAAAGGTGTCCTCGCAGAGGCCAGATCCAAGGCTGGGCTTTGAGAGATGTTGATCTGGCCTCAAGAATCGGGAATAACCTCGAGACCACATGATGCCACAGCTGACGAGCCGGCAACCGACCGGGGACGCGGCCAATCGTACTCCTTCACTTGGTCCGTCTCCAGGCCGATGACCAAGGCATTGGACAAAATAATGGCGCCTCAAGCGCCAGACGGGGAAAGGAAAAGCGTAGCATGGCTCAGGCATGCACGACTCACCAAGGCATTTGCCGACAATCGATTGAAACCATGGTGCCTCCACCAAGGCCTGGGATGAGGCTCCGAACCATGTAAGCAGGAGTTGATATGCTGGTTCAGAGGCACCAGGAGTGTTGAAGGCGGCAGATCCTCGTCATACCTGACATTCGGCACTATCACCATCTCCAACAGCTCGTTTATTTCATGATCTTGGAGCACGAAGGGGTCCCGTCATCGCTGAAGTCAGTGGCTACAGGCCTTGAGTTACACGAACAGCCAGAACAGCATGAATTCACAGAACTCTACGCAAGGTCGCGAGCATGTAGGAGGTGGAGTCGTTTTTCAGCAGTCGCATCTTCTCCTGGAACTGCTCGATGCCAGCAATTTGAGAAAGGCTACTCAGAGCCAGAAAAATGAGTGAGAGCAACACAGAGAGTAGTTTCGGTCGGAAGCAGGTTCGGGATGTGGGAGAGCAGAGAGCAGAGAGCAGATGAGAGAGAACCATGTGCAGACAGCCAGCCACGCAGGCAGGCGGGCAAAGAGAGAGAGGGAGACGTCTGTCGAGACAGATGGAGACAGAGAGGGGTCGAAAGAACCGGCACAAACATCTGTTCGTCCTGCATGGCAGGGGCAGACTGGAATCACGCACATGGGGTCATGGTCTTTAGAGCAAATGCACCGAGACTCTTATGATGTCGGAGACACAACTACATGTTTCTGTTGTGCTGCCAAGTTCCACTTCGAGCCACACATGACATACGACTGCAGTGAAAAAGCGGGGTGTCTTTTTTGCTGACCGGCAAAGTTGCAGGAATCAAACTTATGCAAACAGGACCATACGGTGGCAACGATGGCATGTCAAGATTCAGCGCGATCCGCCGGAACTTACCTTCCACATCCTTGCCATTTCTCCGGCACGAGCGACAAAAGGTGATATCCTATACGAGCACGTGCCATCGGAAAACACGAATGGCAAGCCAGGTTTGTTATCACAACTCATCCGGCCCGGTCCATGTCGTGCCCTTGCAAACAATCGTGGGCGCCTTGCACCGAGGGATAAGTCTGTAGCCGGGCTCGCACCGCATATCGCGACTGTCGCGTTGATGCGAGGGTGAAACATCTCCACAAACGCTTCCGGATGCGCTCCGTCGTAGGTACAAGAGCCCAAGAGAGCTCCAAGCCTTGAAGCTGTGCAATGTAATTTCCCTGAGCCAGTGAGTGGTCTCCCCCGGCTGGGACAAATTCACAAGATTTCCGCACTCCTGCTTGTGAGAAGCGGCATTCATGATTTCTGAACGACTGGCCTCACATGAACTGCAAACCTAGACAATGCCCACGATGCCATGGCACTCCATCTCCGATCACGGAGTCGAAGCCCTTCGTTTGCATCACCCTGCACATCCCAAGTATCTGGCCAGGAGACTTGTCAAACACCCTGCACTTGGGTGATGCAGACTTGTGGCTCGTGTCTGGGTGCAAACCTAAACTGGAACTGGACCGCGCAAACCCTCGCCGGAAGCGCGGGGCTCGCTTGGTCTCTTGAGCTGCATAAGACCCACATCGTCTGTTCCCATAACGTAACTCAACCAATTCATTCATCGGGTCTCAAAAGGGGCAAATGGAAGGAATGGTTCATTCGCTTCTTCGCTTCTGCAACTTCAAACAAATGAATCCAGGACTCTCTTTGAAAGTTCCTTAACTCCGAACGAAGGCCAGGCCATCTGCCCTCAGCTTTCGAAACCTCCTGCCTGGCAAGGGTCATGCGACTTCTCGTTCCACTGCCGGCTAACGCAAGAAGATCCTTGCAGGCAGAGCATGTCGTGGCACTTCAGGCACCGGCGTCACTTAGAGAGACTCCAGGGGGACGTCGTCCTGACATGGTCCTGCCCGGCCACAGGCGTCTTGCAAAACACTCTTATAATCAAGATGGAGGTGATCCTGGTCTTGGGTTTTTTACACTGGGAGGAAGTCCTTGGAGCCCAAAGCCCCGCCGCAGCGGGAACCTGAGTGCAGGGAAGGACTGTCGAGATTTCTCGGTGGAAGATCCCGGGGGGCCCTCGCCTTTACCAACTCGACCGACTCGAGGGAGCCTGGCCGCTGGCACCGCTTGGACACCCGAGCTTTTCTGCTGCCTCGCGCTCTGCGACTCTGAGAGCTTTGCAAAGTTGGAGAGAGGCCTGGCCGTTCGCAGCTCTGTGGCTGGGCGCACACAGCTCAACACTTCAGTCGACGGGCATTCATCTACGGGATCATCTCGGCCGTGCAAATTCGCGAGCATTTGAACACCTCCCATCGTGCATCTTCTCTCTACGGGATTCGCCGGTGTAAGCCGAGGCCACGACCAAACCAAGCCAAAGGTAAGCAAGCAAAAACCGTGCAGAACCTCCGTGCAGTACAGTCAGGCATTGCGAACCTGGTCGTCTCACTTGGGTTCACACGTTCCAACAAAGCTCCAGATGAACCCATGCCAATACCTGCAGCAGACAGCCCGCACGTTGTCGTCAGGGGGCATCTCCAGTCATAAACTGAGGGTTTGTCCGCGGATGCCGCGTGTGTGTTCGGAAAAACTTGCGCTGCGATGCCGTGTCATACGGCGTCACAAAATTGCGCTGCACCCAAGACCTTCGAGATACAGCTGCGTCCTCAAACCGACACACAAAATCTGCACGGCTGAGACAGGAGCGCTAAGTAGAATTCAAAGAAGCCTACAGGCCAAGTCGAGTCCGCATCGTTCCACAACGCTCCTGCAGTCTACGGAACGAGCCGCCTCGCACCGGCGAGTCGACAGCACGGATGCGGGTCCACGCCTGACCATTCCGCAACGCAGGGCTCATGCTCAGGCCCCCTCTCGGACTTAGCGCATGGCTCACAGGAAAAGTGAGGGTCTGACTACTTGGAGCGGCTTCGTGTGCAGAAGCACCGCACCCTCGGGTACCTGTCAAGGCTTGAAGCTGTGCGGGCTTGCGCAACGCCACGCAGCTTCCAAAGAGATTCTGTGAATCCCCGGGACCCGCCTGTATCAAACTCCCTGCGGTTACATCCATGGTCTCCAAAAGCTGATGGTCATGATGCTGCAGCTGAACCTGGTCCGGCTTCATCCAGAAACCATCTCTGACAGATCACGTCACATCCAGATTGCTTCGCAGCCCCTGCCTGGGCATCGCCATCCAAATAAAGGACAGCAACGCCACCTGAGATGTCCCGAAACTCGAGACTGTCTTAGAAGCTCAAAGACTTTGCAGGCATCCTTGGAGTCGCTAAGGAGAAGTCTCCAGCTTGACTCGTCGTGGAGGGCTCTGACCTCAACACAAACATCCATGGGATGCCATGGGCCTCATCGCCTGGGGAGCTTGGAGCGGCACAGCCGTGATGTTGTCGAAGTGTACATCGCCAAGGTGCCTCCGAGCTCGGAACGCTTTTCGGAAGAATCGGTCGGGTCTCGAAGCAGCCTTCGACTGACCTCCAGCTGCCCAGCCACCTGAGCTCGGGGCAAACGCATGCCCCGTCATGTCAAGCAGCCCGCTGTTCGCAGCACAACTCGAGTTCGAGGACTTCGATTCGTGTTTTGCAGTCTGCATCCCCTGTGATTCATGGCTTGTGGCCTCCACTAACCGCAAGGCATCGGATCAACTTTGTCAAAGGAAGATGCAACTGAGGCTGTCGGGAGTTCTGAGTTGCTCGTTGAGTCTTCGGTGGTTGGATCTCATGACATGACAAGTCAAGCACAGCCACGAACTGCTGAAGTCGTACCGCAGCCCGGTCCGCCCAGTAGCCACAGCCTGAGAAGCCGAAGCTGCATTGGGATGAGCTAAGGCCGACAGGCTTTACGGTAAACTTTCTCTCTCTTCTTTCACCGGGCATGAGGGACTGTTAAGGTCCCTCGGCCACATGGGCCCCCCACGTGTTATGGGGCTTTGAAGGGACTGTGATTGCTTGCTTGCTTGCTTGCAGGGCGTTTGGAGGTGGGAAAGGTTCCCCACCCCCGGCGCTCCAGCGCTACGCCTGTGTTCGTGTCCGGTCGGTTGAGTGAGACACGGCTGTACCCCCAACCCTCGCACAGCCCTGATGGTCCCGCCTCTGGCCTCGTAAGTCACGAAGGGCTCTGTGCGAGTGTTGATGGCTACTGTCGAAAGCTGCCCCCGTCGTTGCGGGGAGTACTGTAGTGTCTGTGGTCTTCACAGTGTTGCTGACCGTTGTCCCGTTACAAACACCAAACTGCATGTGACGCCACTTTAACTAGTACTCCAACAACAGCTTGTCTCTGTCCCGGGCAACGGGTTGCGGGAGGTTTGTGCTCTCTACTGTGCTGTTGGTGGTGGTCTGTTTGTCGGCAGTGCAGGTCCCCGAGGTCAGGAAGCAGAGGGTGGGGTTCACGTCAACTACGGGGAACACACAAACATTGGGGCCCTGCACTGGGTGGTGTTGGTGCTGTGATGCAGAAGCAGGGGCTCGGGGGCAGGAAACAGCAAGGGGAAAGGTTCCAGTTAGCATAAGGCATACTGGAACAGCACACAAACTAGGGCCCCCGCTTGCTGCAAGTTGGTGTCGGTGGTACTGCCGGGCATAGGGGTTGTCTAGCGACCCTCAGGCCATCGGCCCCCCCCCCCCCCAACCACCCATTGTGTTAATAAGTGGACGGCGTTGGGGTCTCTCAGCAGAACGGCAATGACAGCTGGGTCGGCTGTGTGTTTTCGAGTAGCAACCCCCAACCCCGAACACTGAACAGTCACGCAACCCTCGTCCCCGCGCCCCTGTGGCAAACGTTTTGGGTGCTACTCGTAAACAGTCTGTGGAGCCCCCATGCATTTGCTCAAGATGGCATCCCCGTGAATCATCACAACGACTGAAACCCACATGCTGACCCCCACGGTGTTGTCTTCATCTGACTCATCTTGAGGCTATGCTTCGTTGCGTCACTCCTTCCACACAATCAAGAGAAGGGCGCAGCACCCCCCCCCACCCTCTGCGCGCAGGGTGTGCACTGGTTGTTCGGTCTCAGTGTGAAAGCTGCACGATGGGGGGCCAAGGTTTGCGAGCAGACATCCCCCTATAACAACTTGTTAAACCCCCTTGTTTTCATCAGCCCTTTCGCTGCTTGTTGTTTAACTACAGCTCGTGGGGATCTGGGTGGCTCCGACACAAACAAACCGGTCAAGCACAAACGCAGAAAATAGCATCCCCCATATGAGTAACATCATTGACTGCTGGAGCCTCCGAGTGGCAAACTCACATTTTTCGGAGTTACCAGTGCTTTGCCGAAAACGTGACTGCGAGTGACCATCGTTTATTCCCCCCTGTACAGCTAGTGGTTGGTCTGTCACTCAGTTGCGTCACTTCTTCCACACAGTCAAGAGCACGGCAAGGCACCACACTCTGAAACAGCGCGCACTGTCTGTTCGGCTCAAGTCTGACAGCTATGTTGCGTCACTCTTTCCTTTCCTCAGGGCTGTGGTGCAGGGGTTTCCCCCTACACTCTCTCTCTCTCTCTCTCTCTCTCGCTCTCTGGGCCCCGAGCAAGAGGATTTCTGGCCTTTCTGCAGAAGACGTTGGAAATGGGCGGTGTCGGCATCTCAGTCGTCGGGTCAGTCAGGGCAAGACTTACTTGTCATCCCAAGCGGCTGAGCTGCGTGCCTGAGATGACTTGCTGGAAGACTTTCACAGCCTCCTTCAGTGTATGCCAGTCTCAACGTCTCCCAATGAAGTGGCCCAACTAGTTCAGGCTGACGGAAGTCCTCAGTTTGCGCCGCACCTGAAGAAATGCCTGTCACGACCGAAAGCACTGCTTAGCTGCTAGGACACTGAGAAATACTGAGAACCACCAGGCAGAGGCGGACAAGCTGCTCCGGAACTTCAGAATACTCCCTCCGTTGAATACGACGAGCACTCTCCTCTTAGACTCTTGGCTTCAGCCTGCGGCGATCGCAAGTAAAGCGGTCGCAGCCAGGCATCGCTCCCGGCGCCTTATCAAACGCAGCTTGGGAAATGAGTGCTTCGTTCCTTGAGTGGCAATTCCGCTGCCCGGCAGGCCTTCGGCCGAAGGGCCATTCAATAAATATCTCTGTTTCCTTCTGAGGTTCCGGGACCCTTACATCGAAAATCTCACAACCCATCTGCCACTGGGCAGAAGTGCAGACTGCATCCTCACATTGACTCAATCCCGATTCGAGGTCCCGGCATCGTGACACGGCCCTCATCCAAAAGACATGACTGCCCTGAGCCACTTAAACGCAATCGGACGGCAGGTGGACTTCGCAGGCATGCCAGATGCATCGCCTTCATAGCAAGCATCACTACGGATGGTGCAGCACGATCGTGAACTTTTCCTCTCATCCCCTGGGCCAGTCTTTCAAAGTCCTACACGCACCCCCGAGCAGTCTTGCCAATGAATTCTGACTTCACAGGCTGCCGCCCAACCTGTCATGCAGGTGAAGGCCTGATGCAGGCCGTCACCGTGTCCATCCCCAGCAACGCAAACGAAATCGCTGGTTTATCTGGCGCAGTCGTCGAAGGGAAGCTCATCTGCCTTCGATACAACAAAGGCGAGAAAGGCTGCTGATGCAGCCTCGTCGTCCGTATCAAGCACACGAAAGCGCTCGACAATCATCTTGCACACCGCCAGCTGCTGATCAGTCAGCTCCTCTCCCTGAGTGGCTTGGGTTTCTTGTCCCAGCCTCCCGCTCTCCCCGCTCTCAATCATCCGAAGCACTTTCGCTGCCCTCTCCAAGATCGATGAGTCCATGCCGGCTTGAGCGGCGCATTCCAAGCCAAAGCTCTTTTCCGAACAACCGTCTGCGATCTGGTAGAGATATGCAACCGAACCCGTGGCAGCTGCATCGCGCCGGTCTTCAGTTATTGCCGTGTCCTGATCAGGAGGCAATACTCGCAAGTGGCTCACCTGCAGGAATGGCTCACTCTGCGAGACGAGGTCCATGCGAAAGATTTCTGTAAAATGGGTTGTGATTACCACCTTTGGGCCATTGACCCAGCGGCAGAAGTACTCCACTGTGGCAGCCAAAAGCGCCACACCATCGGCCGCACGCGTGCCCTTCCCGAATTCATCCATGAGGACCAGCGAGGATGCGGTTGCATGATTCAAGGCCTGAGTGCTGAATTCCTTGTGTCGCAAAGCTGTATGATGTTTTTAAGCAGAAAACATCATGCCTTTATATCAGATCTCCGAAGAGCGCACACTGTGCTTATATGCATCAAGGAACCAGAGATAGCTGGCAGAGATCAAGAGTAAACGTGGAGCATCCCGTGGTGGCGCTCTCGCAGCTCTGTATTCGAGAGAAGATGAAGTCACAGGGTCCCAGCTCCACCTCGTCTGCCGGGACGTAACACCCGACGTGGGCCATGTATGCGATCAAACCAACCTGCTTCAAGTAGACGGATTTTCCAGACAAGTTCGCACCAGTCACGACCTGCACCCGGTATTCCACTTCGGAGAGGCCGATCTCCGTACTGTTCGGAACGAAGCCGTGGTGAGAGCTCAGCGCCTCCACCAGGGCGTGCCGTCCTCGTACAATGTGCAGGAGACCAGGCTTCGAAGCGCTGAGCCTCGGCCGCGTCCATTTGTACTGCAGCGAGGCCGAGCTGAAGGCCTGGATATCACTCGATCGACTTCGGAGGGAGCAAGAGGGAGAGGAGTCAGGGGTGTGATGGGGCGCGCAGAGTCTGCGCGGCGCCTGGATCACATCCACCTCCGCCAGGAGCTGCGCGGCCTTCCGCAGCCGCGCCTCCAGCCGGCGGAGCCGCTCCAGCAGCGCCCCCAGGATCTCCAGCTCGGCATCCCGGGCTTGGACCACCAAGTCGCCTCAACTCCGTGCAAGAACGAGAACGCCGCCGTCGGGGGGACCGCTTTCGGCCCTCCTTTACGGCCGAGGTGCCGATCTCGGTGTCCAGGCGCCGAGCCATGTCGCATTTGTAGAAAAGCCGGCTGCCGCCTTCAGCCGCATGCATGCAGAGTCCGCGAAGGCTCTACTCTACAGAGAGCATGCTAGGAGAGACCTCTCAAGATGCTAGAAGTCGGCCTGCAAACTGATAGCTCCAGTCAGGCGCCGGCTGTGGAATGCATCCTTTTCGCTTCAGGAGCTCCATACCATCGGCATCCACTTCTCCACTGGACGCAATTGGATTGGGAAGGGAAGCGTGGAAGCCCAGCCTCAGTCTGCCCGACGCCCCGACCGGCAAGTCGAAATCAGTCGCAGAAGCATATTGACTTGCAGTCAGGTCGCTGCGGGAAGTAATGAAACAAGACGGCATCCTCACTTCAACGTGTCCAGATCGACGTTTCGCGCATTTTGGGTAGCTGTCTAGATTCGAGACTGCATGCAGCCTTCATATTGTAGCCGCGTCACCACGGCTCGCTGCAGTGACTTGCCGCCGTGACTGAGAAGCCGCTGCTTCTCCAGGCTTGCAATGTCGCCTTGGTTGCTCTGCCTTTGAAGTCCTTTCCTTTGGATTCGTCTCTGCATCCAAACTCCGATTTTCGTGAGGGCAGTTGTGTATGGGGTCATGAGACCCTCAGGTCCTCAATGCCAAGGAGGCCGATGGTTACCGGTCCCAGCTGTAGACTCGTAGACACCTCCGAGTCCGAGTCGCTCAGATGGCTCTCGATGTTGAGATACCTGACTCCGCTCTCAGAATTCTCACAGAAGGCCCCCAAGCATGCGACCGCCCCCGCTATGCCTAACCGAAGGAACTGCAACTTGAGAGCCATCCAAAGAGAGAAAGACCCTGTATGTCCGCCCAGATGCTGCTGTCTCAGCCCGTCTAAGCGCCGGTCAACGCCGCGTTGCACATGGACCAGGTGTGCATCGAAATGGCCTGACAACCCAAGCTGGAACACGAACGAGCCCACTCGCGCACTGCCTGGCACGGCCCTAGGACGCTCCCGACGCAGCCTTCAGTGAAGTGTCCGTCCCAGTCCACCACCCGCTGCAGAAGGCTTTCAGCCGCGCGCACGTCTTCCACCAGGCCGTCTCCTGGAAGCCCAGAACTCTAAGACAGGTTTCAGCAAGCAGGGACGTGGAGCAATTCTTATCTTCTTTGCCTTGTCGGAACAAGCCGCCAGCATCTCGGGGTCCCAGCTTCGATGCCTGACTTCAATTACAGGAGGGAGTTCGAGGGAGTCCTCTTCACTTGGGTCTCGCCACCTCGCCTGGCCCATGAGCTCCAGGCAGGCGGACATGTGGCTCAGCGTCGCAGCCAAAGTGCGCCAGTCGCTGACGTTGTCGAAATGATAGCCTCACGGAAGCTCTGGAAACCCCCAGCGCACCCCGTTGCCTGCAATGCGCATCCAAGCCACGGCGGTACCTGAGCTCGGACAGAAACACGATCTCGTCATCTCGTCGCAATGCACTCGTAGTGATTATGCGCATGCGAGACACAGGCGTGTAAGGAGGGCTGGCACATCCTGGACCTGCACAGAAGCCGAAAAGAGCATGGATCTCTGCACAGCAGCTTTCAACAAGTTCTGATGCTTGAAGACTGCGATGCAGTGAAGGGTTTTCAGAAACCATCTGAACTCTTGCAGCCCTTTCGTAAAAGAACGCAAGGCAAAATCAAAAAAGACTAGTGTTGGGCCTCCTTCAGCTCCCGGTGCAACTGCCTCACCTGTTCAGGCGGTTAGGCTATGTCTATTGCACATACTCCGACACGCTGATCGAGTCAATCTCTAAGGCGGCAGCCAGCTCTGCACCGCTGCCACGCAGCAGGCTTGTGACGAGCTCTACCGTCTCGTGACGGGCCGTCAGCACCTGGATGTTCCGACCTTAGTGCTTGAGGACGGCGCAGTCAAAAAGGCTTCATCTACATGTTGCCGCGCTCATACTGTACTCTGCCGGCCATGGCGCTCGGCTGGTGCAACCAGCGTCTTAACATTACTTTTCCCGAAGTTGAAGACACCAGTGGCTCCAAAAGGCCAAGTAGGGACAAGCCCTCACGCGGCTTGCCCAGCCGCATTAGCGATTGCCGGTGCTCCTATGACACAAATGCTTCACCAGACTATGCCCATACAGTTCATGTTGCAAGCCGTTCCCTTGCAAAGCTCCTTAACAACTTGCAACGCCATCATGGTCTGTAGGTCGACGAACACGGAGTCTTCAGGTGCAAAAAGCTTCACGTCCTGCACGCATGGCTGCCACTGGCGCTCGATCTGGCCCAGCAGTGTGCGGTTCTGCTCCAAAAACTTCAGAAGACCCCCAGCTGCACGCACCAGCTGCTCGTTGCCCAGGTCAAGCGTCGCCAAGGGTGCTGTTTGGCCAGGATAAGTGGTCGCAGTCGCACCAGCCTCCTTCGATGTAAGGCTCTGGTAGAGGCTTACCAGGCGAAGCTTTGAGGCTTCCACGTCAAAGTCTCCTGCCTTTTGTGTGGCCGTCGGGAAATTCTCCCCACCCTCTACGACGGGGGTCAAAGCGCGCCTGAGAAGCTGCGGAGGGGACCGAGATGGGACGACGCAGAGCCCGGCACGAACGCCAGGCTGCGGAGGGCACTCCAGCCCAGAGCCGCCAGAGGTTTCAGCGCAGCACAGAATCCGCTCCTTCAGTCTTGTGACTTCCGCGAACTCGGGGTCCATCACGTCGGCCACCCGCAGCACGCGCTCCGGATCGTCGAAGTCGACGAATGCCAAACCGCACCTTCCGCCGCGGCCAGCACAGAAAGCGAAGATCACGGAGGTCTCCTCCAGGTGCGGCGCGGGATTCCGCTCCTCCTGCTGCGCCTGCTCCTCTGCTGCCATCAGCGATGTTCGGCGAAACTCCAGACACCTGGAACAGCTTGATCCAAACTGCACGACGGAAAAGCAAAATACGTGTCCGCTGAGTCGTCGGACTCAGAATGCCACGCATCGAATCCGCTTTCCGCTGCCCAGCATCCGAAGTCGACGGCCCGACCGCTTTGGTTTCGGACTGTACATACCTGCTGAGCTACACGTCTCACGCGCATCGCTTGCGCAACTGATCGCGACCGCGAGCGTGCTGAAAAAACTCGCACTTTGTCTCCTTCGCTTGCAACACGCATGTCGCAGCACTCGCAGTCCGAATCTACTTTTCTGGCCGTGAGTGCAGCATCCTCAAGCAGTCGCTTTGCGAAACGCTTGCGTTTGCTGGCCGTAGAGCCGTAGATGGCTTTGATCTACTTTGGCTCCGGCTTCGGCTCAGACTTGGGAGGCTCAGCAGCGGTCATCTGAACATAGCTCTTCTTGTCCATGACCGAAGGATTGACAACCTCAACACTCAGAACAAAACGGCAGAAGTCTTTTCCATGCCGTGCTCTGCAACCTGCGAGAGTAAGGAGGCGTCGTGATGCTGAGTCAGAAGGCCACAGGTTGTCAGAGCAAGCTTCTCCTGGCAGCGTCGGCCCGACATGGGAAACGAAAGGTGCTGGACGGTAAGTTTGTGTGCGAGCGTACACGAATCGGGCCCGGGAACAAAAGCGTGCGCTGCCTCCCAAGAAAAACGAAACACGGGACGGTACAGCTGCGAAGATACTAAGTATATATTATATTGAAAGTGAGATTCATTGAAAGCTGATGCCAAGCTCAACAGCGATTTGCCCCCGAATTCCCCTTTGGCATCTCCTCGGTACCGGGTCCGAAGTTCTGCCAGTACCTCTTCGTCTCTTCCGCCAGCTAGGTTTGTGGGTGCCCTACAAAACAGCTCGGATCACTCGCCAAAGACCCCGTGAGAGTCGGCAGGGTTCAGCTCGCCAACCAAGAAGCCCGCACCTTTGTTGTCGCCTTTTGCTACTAGTTGCAACGTAGACATCAGCTCTGAACTAACCAGGAAAACTCCAGAGGACAACGTATGAATCTAGGCGACGGTAGCCACGTTCATGATTCTCACCACAAAGCTGCCAGTGGCAACATCATCAGGAGGAGCAGCAGCAGTAGCGGCATCAGTAACAGCAGTAGCAGCGGCAGTGGCAGTAGCAGGAGACGTAGGCCGGGAGGAGCAGCGAATCGACCAAAACAGAGCCTCTCGTACCCTTGGCGTAATCAGCGGGGGACCCCAGTCCAGTGCAATCCAAAAAGCCAGCAGCTGCCAGAGCAATGGCGTGCATATCCTCCAGGCAAAAAGGAAGTGACGACCACCATATTATGCTAGCACAAGTAGTAACGTTAAGTCCACGGCTCCAACAGTGCCAGTGCAAAAGGACGTGCCGGGACCGGCGGCCTGGTCCATGAGAAGCACGGGAATGGATCCGGTGTAGGGCTCCTTGTCGCGGCTGAAGACCTTTCGAAACAGGTCGCCCCGGAGACCCCGCTGAAAGTTGATTATGCTACTATATACCATAATACACTTTGAAAACACAAGAGACTAGAAAGGAGTATATTTTGTGGTACTACACTACAACTTAGGGGATGCCAGGCCTTCTCGTAGAAGTCGTAGTTGTCTCCCTTGTGGAAGATCGGCCTCGTTGAAAAGCGCAGCTCCGAATCCGTGCTGGAAGGCTCCGAGCTCAAGCGGGCTTGTAGGGGTACTACAAGGGCTATATAAGGGTCTTGCAGGGGTACTATGAGGGTATATAACGGCTCATCGGTTTATACCATAAGGGTATGATAAAGGGTGAAGGTTTGATGCCTTGAAGTAGTGCTTTCCAAGGCTCAAGGACAGCACAACGAGTCGAATGTTCTTGAAAGTTTCCTCTTGAAGAACCCGCTGCAGCGCCAGGGCCTTCAGAGGGGGAGGGCTTTCCGGGCTGAGTTTTGCTTGGGGGGCCACCATAGACGACCAGATAGCCAGGGAGCTGAGAGGTGCCGCACCGTGTTGCCGATGCCCAGGGCATCGCCGGCGAAGACACCCAGGCCAAGGCCCACTTCCACGACCACCTGGATGCCTCGAGAAAACGGCCATGGAGAGGCTTGGGCCCTTGGGCTTGGGTCTGTCACCGGGCCTAGGTCGTCTTGTGCCTTCAAGCGCAGTCGGCACATCTTCTTCCTCGGCTTCAGACCGTGCACGGCCTGCATGTTCCATCTCTTGCTGCCATGGATCAGATCGATGAGGGTTTTAGAAACGTTCAGCTGCGCAAAGGTCCCGGAGAGCTCGAAGTCGCGCCCGTGCCGGACATAAGGAACGCCTTCATCCTTGCAAGGTCATCTTGGTCAGCGGCCCGCAGCCAGCAAGCTTGTCCATTTACAGTGCATTCGAGAGTCATCAAAGCAGTAAACCTCCTTCCAATTCTTGATGTAATGGGTGAGGTCAACGTGATCGTGAACGCGGGATGCGAAGTCGATCCCACAGACAGACACAAGATGAATCCGGCTGGAAACCGGATCGCCAATTTCGCGCGGGACGACACGGCCGTCAAACCTCATGATGACGGGATTCTTGCTGCACCTGATGGCAAACTTCATCTTCCAGGCTTCTTCGCCGGCCTGCAGGAAAGCAGCGTCTAGAGTCGAGCCTCAAGGGCCTCGGCCGCAGGCAGAAGGCCTCAGAGTGCCCCTCCAAGGACCGACTCAGGAGCTGTAGGCCCTCCTCGCCGGTGTAGACATCCGTAGCCTCGGCTGGGAGACAAAAGGTCTGGGACAGGACCGGAGGCGGCTTGGGCCAGGCGGCGTAGTAGGCCCGGAAGGAGGACTGCCACTCGAGGATCTCGGCGACGGAGGCTTTGAAGGAGCAGGGGCGTCCTTGGTCTGGGCGACCCCCTGACCCCGCGATGCACATCGATAAAATACGTCGAGCAGCCGTCTTGGCCCGTGCCGTGGTACACAAACTCCTGAAGAAAGATGATCAGTCACTCCAACCCACTCGCTGGACTCAGCGACCAAACCGTGAACCCCGACACCCCGAGTCACTAGGCCTTCGCCGATTCTGACAAGCTCTGGCCAGTCCTTGTCGGGGGGCATGCTCTTCAGCGGTGTCTGCAGGTCAAAAGCCTTGACACCTGAAAGGTTGGAATCGAACGGGCTTCAAAAGCTCAGCCAGACCAGGTAACTGTGCTGGCTCGTCCGACACATGCACAGCACAGCAGGTCTGGTGCCGAAGACGGACTGCATGCGCAGGAAGGGAGGGAGGGAGGGAGGG
>CAJNDV010032703.1:24013-39188 GCA_905221635.1 Symbiodinium sp. CCMP2456
GGAGGGAGGGAGGGAGGGAGGGGAGCATTCTCAAGGCCTCCAAGTGACCAACCCTCCACATTGGGAGGGAGAAGTGTCAGTTGTCAACTTCTCGTTTCTTGCGCCGTGGAGACCCTAAACCCTTTGAGGGTGTAGGGCTCACCCCGGAAACCCTGATCCACTGGAAAATATGTGAAGCTCCACGCGCCTTGCACGAAGTACTTGCCGGGAAGCGGTCGGATTCCCACCTGAGATACAGGAGGATGACTCTAAGCAGCGGATGTAAGTCTCCGTTTCGCCTGATCTGTCATGAAATCCTCCATTGCTAGCGTCTGCTGGATGCATTTGCCACCCATCGTCCTCCCCAGATAAACGGTTCCATCGTCAACGAGTCAGGCCACTGTCCCCAGCACACGCACGCCTCTTGTCCATTTCAGGCAAAGCCTGCAACACCTTCACCAGGTCTTTGATGTCGCTGGGCATCGAAACCTCCCCGAGCGATGCAAATGCTTACACTCCCGAGCAGTCGCCTAAACTATTGCAAAAGGTCTCCTCAGCTCCTGACACCTTCAAACAAGCGAGACCTTCAACCAAGACAGCAAGGCACTGCTCTCGGGTGACAGGTGCACGCTCACGGAGATCCGATCTGCAGTTCAGGGCACGTGGGTGGTAGGCCGGCTTCAACGACGGGAGAAAGCGGCAGATCAGTTGGCAGGTCATCAGGCGGGTCCACCTGCACGTCCAAACAGGAATTCCAGAAGGACGGGGTGCCTCGTGACGGCTCGGGCCTCCGACAGGTCCCAGTCCTTCTGCTTCAGTCTCCGGAGCTCCTACACGATACTCTTCGAAAGGATCTCAAAGACTTCAAAGTGCGTCTAAGTATTTCAAAGCTCCTCCAGAAGCCAAGCAGGGTCTGTCCGAGACGGCAGGGAGAGCTCCTTCCGGGAATGGACTGAGTTGACTGGGGGTGTGTGCCCTCTGCAAAGTCCTGGCCATCATCTATGTAGCCCACCGCCGACAGTCTTGGAGGTTGCATTCAGCTCTCTGTACTCTCGAATGCACAAACAGTCACGTGTGGTATCTGGCCAGCAAAACATCCTGGTAAGCAGCGAACAACCAGTCACAACCCCTGCAGTGCGCAGTGCTGACGTCATGCAGCTGAACGTGCCGCTTGCAGGCTCTGCAACCGTGGCCCGCCTCGTTCTTAAAAGGGTCTGGCCTTGCATTTGCAGGTATACACCGAGGAAGCGGCACACGCCAGCAACATACGTATAACATCAGGGGTCCTTTCCGGGTTCCCCACCTGGGTGCTCTTCGCAACTCATGGATCGGCGCTTCGAGTCTTCAGGGTCCTCCATAAAGCAATGTACAAAACCACGACAAAGCCTCGCCAAGCAAAGAGAACCCGACCTCCATGATATGCTCCAGAATCGAGAGTATCAGGTCCAACGCCTCTTTCCTGCCGTTCATCGTTCAAGAGCGGCTGCTCCATCGGAACGCTGCCGGCGAACTGCCTCTCTTTCTCAGGGACCGAGCAAAGTTCTCGGAGGCCGACAAGGGCCTCCACCTGCACAACTGTGGCGACGCACACTTCCTGTTCTCTACCCGTGCCGTAGCTCGGAGGAACGTCGAATTTGTGGCTGCTCGGAGCACATCCCAACGCTGCTACAATCTATACAACTGACTGAGTGAGATTGCAAGAAAACTCACTGGGTACATGTGGGCCTACGTGCGGATGATACACCATCACCCATTGATGCGTTGGCTCAACTTGCTGTTGCGACTGGCAGTGGAGCTGTGTGGCGGCATGCTCCAGCTCAACTATCCGTTTGGTGCACCGCCCCTTCTCATTGGTGCAACAGGTCTGTTCGTCAGGACAGGTCGACAGATGTCCGGGAGTCCAGTTCAAAAGATCATACACTGTTCTGAAATGCTTTCAGTCCCAAGGCCTACAGTACCGGCCCTAAATCAGCGGCACTCTGTCCACTGCATCCTCCTGTTCTACCCCTTGGCCACTAGTGGAAGCCCAACTGGAAGAAGGCGATCATGCAGTTCCGAGCCCTTCTGTCTGTCGCCACCTGGAAGCGGAGGCCCTTGGAGATGTCCTGGCACGGAGGGTTCTGAGGACTCACGCGTTTTTGGATCTCACAGTGCCCCAGAGATTTCCGCACCTTCACGGAGCGACAAAAGGCTGCCTGAGGAACAAAGGAGAGACAAGAGTTCCGAGTTCTCGCCCCTTTGCTAGCAAAGCCCCGACCTGGTCTGAGCCATCGGTGAAAAGCCATCGGACAAACTCGCCGTACTGGATCTTGCCGTCGACATTGGTGTCTGCCTGCAAGGGTCGCGAACAAGGGCATCGCGAGCTTCGCTTAGCTCTTGCACCTCGATCAGCAGCTGGTCGATTCGCTCGTCTGTCCAGGAGATCGGGTCCAGAGCCTCAAGTACCCGGCCGAGCTCCTGCTACAGACTCGATCATGAATCATGACAGAGATCTCGCCCTCTTGGCAACTCGTGGCTCAGTCCTTCCTCTCGATCACTCCATCTCCGTTCCTCTGAGCAAAAGTGAAAATTTTATGCGTTCTGACATCGCCCCCAAGGGCCCTTGGCCCTGGCGGCCCGAGGCGTCCTGTCTAGCTGGCGGAACAGCTCGATGAGGCGGTCGGTCGTGGCCATGCGACGGACGGAACAACGTGCGCAAGGCTTGCCGATTACCAGGTCTGCACTCTTGCTGGCGTGCTGGAGGCGTGCTGGCTGCGGAGTGCTTCCCTTCGCGCTACGAGTGCTTCCATCGCTGCTGCGTGCTTCCGGTGTTGAAAGACGCTGTCAAATGTGTATCTGAGATCCACAGCCACAGCAAGGCCGGGGGAGCCCAAGCCGCTGCGAATGTCGTTGAAGGCCTTTGGGGCACGGCAGTTTTTCGACACGAGCCCTGCACGAAACCCTACCTCTTCGCGGAGGCTTTTTGTAGCAGACACCATGCTCACTTGAAGTCTCTGCACACAGCCGAAGCACGTTCCTCTTTAGCACCAAGGACGATTGTCTAGTGAGCACGGCTCTGGTGCTGAGCAGGGGGGCTTACAGCCGCCGCCAAGAGAGGCATTCGACTCCATCTCCCACCGCTGGAACCGACTCGAAGGGACTTGACCACAAGCTGCAGCCTGAAGGTAATGAGCGAAATGATCATGGAAAAGGGCGTACAGGAGACGAAAGGAAACCCAAGCCGAGCTGCGCTTCTTGGGCGAGTCATATTGGACTCCTCAGGTACGACCATCGAGCAAAGAAGCGAGCAAAGGAGCAGCAGCGCTTGACCCTGGATGCCGAAAGCTCGGTCAAGGCTCCTTGGCAACCCGCCTTCTTCTCGCAGCTTCGCTTGCAGGCATCCAAACTGTTGGAGGTCAGCTCCTCACAAGGCCCGGCATGTCCACCGGATCGGTAAAAAAAAGAAGGAACTCCCACGGTCCCGCGCCCGCCTGGCCTGGAGGTCGGGTGACTCGACCTCGCCCGTTTGCTCGGTGCTCACGCATTCAGCACTCCAGAACAACTTCCCCTTTTCGCCTCTCGCACTCTGCCAATGGCCACGCCGGACAAGTGCACGTGGTGCGCTTGGCGGACGAACTCGAAAGAGATCTCGCCTCCGACCGCAAAGGAACAAGGAACGGACCGGACAACGCGACCGACAGCGAGCACCGAGGAACCGGCCAGAAGGCTTCGCCTTCGTCAAGCCTCGGGGACGGCAGTGGCACGGCATGCATGCGCAGATGCAGAGCTCCTCCGTCGAAGCCCAGGCACCCGTTCGAGTTGGCGCGTCGCTCTTGGACGACGTGGTCCACACGAAGTTGCCGCCATTCACCCGCAGTTTGTTCCTACCCCCGTACCTCACATCGGTGCAACATCATGTGCATAATATGGCACAGTGACACACACACACACACATATATATATATATATACACAACGAAATGTCAATCAAGGCACGCAGCAGCATATTGGTAGATTTTCCAAGCGTATAACTTCCCAGGCTCCAAGCCAGACACCACCGCTGTGGCGCTGCCTGCTTGGTTTCGAACGAAACCTTTTGCGTAGTACCTGCTGTGGGTCCATCCTCTCAGTGTACAGGGGTAGCCATTACTCAGCTTGTAGGCGTATGCGGCCGCCGAGTTCAAGTTGACGTTGCCGCGGTCCTTACATGCTTGAACTCGAACGAAGCCGAAGACCCAGAAGGAATCAGACCCGAACTGAGAGAGGAGGCAAGATCCACCGAGCACCAACAGCGCAAGAACAGGCTCAAGCGAACATACAACATACCCCGCCGCAGGCTTCTCGATAGGTTGATGTGTGCTGAGGGTCATCGAAGTTGTTTTCGTCGACTGAGGACAGATACTCATCGCCAGCCTTTGCCAGGGGCTACCATTGCCATGACGGTTTCGGGTTCAACCCTGCTGCGCCTCATAGACCTTGCCTAAGGCAATCCCAGATAGATGGACGTGAGCCGACCTCCTGAAAAAGGTTCTCCGGGCTGGAACAAGCTACCTGATGCTAACTGCTGCTGGCTACTTGATGCAATCTCCTCTGAAACTCGAAAGTGATCCTTCCGTGAGCGCTGGCTCGATGGGCCCCGGTCTTGGTGGCATCTGTGCGACGCGATGCCACGGTCAGACCCATGAACCTGAAAAAAACAGAAGCTCGTTTCATGCGACGCACCGAACGCCGCACAGAATGCCGTCTGCTCATTCAGTTCCGAGCTCGCCGTTCACGGAGAGCCCGTTGGAGCCGCCGAACTGTGAGGCGAACTGATACACCTTCCACGAGTAAAGAGCTCCTGCCAGTCAGCAGACTCCGAAGAAAGTCGGCAAAGCACTTGCAAAGCATTCTTCATCACGGCCTGGCTCCAAGCCAGAGACCACGGCAGTCGCTTTGCCGACCACGTTGCGAAGGACACCTCTTGCCTTGGAGTAGGGTCACCGTGCTCACCCTTTCCACTGGCACTTGTGTTTGGCGATACTGCTGCAACAAGATGCATAGTCTCGGCTGTGAGTCCAGCCCTTGAGCTCGCAGTTGTAGCCGTTGCTGAGCTTGTAAACGTAACCTCAGCGCTCCACGACAATCCACGACATGGGTCCAGCCAGAGAGGAAACTAGGTCAGCCAGTCGAAACCTATCAATGCCGGGTCGCCGTTGTTTCTGTCAAGATTCCGATTTCCTCGCCGCCGCATGTGAAATGAGTTCTGTGTCAGCGAGGACAGGCGCTCCGTCCGTGCCTGAAAGGTGCTTCTGGTTCACACAGAGCACAGACGCTCACCCTCCTTGCACGACCTCCTCACACCCTCGCACGCGCCTCGTTGAGGTGTCGGATGGCCAGGCCGGAGAGGTGCACGTGCTTGGCGTTCCGCGTGAACGCGAAGACGACTTGGCCCTTGGAGTCGGCTTTGGCCATGCCCAGCAGCGTCGGCTCCTCGCTCTTCCCCTGCTCCGCAAGGCCTTGGTCGAGGCCGTTCACGCGCACGGCGTTCTTGCCAGCGAAGAGCGCGGCGTACTGGTAGAGCTGCCACACCTGATCTGCAGCCGCAAATCAAGCTGCCGAAGCTTAGTGTCCCACAGTGTGCAGCCAGGCCACGTACTGCTCTCCCGGCTGCAGTCCGGAGACGATGGCCTCACAGTCAGACGGAGGAATCTTCTCCCACTTTGACGAGACTTCTCCCGGGGATGGCGCGGAGCCCGACCCAGGCTTGTTTCGCAGGAAGCCCTTGGCATAGCTCCTGACACAGACTTACAGGCCTACAATGGATTTTGATGCTTCGATCCACACAACTGCAACAATCGTGTGGTCGTGGCAGGCTTTTCTGACAGAGCTTGGCCATCCGACACATAGTGGGGTGGAATTTCAAGGTCCTTGTGTGAGTCCATCCTCTCAAGGTGCACGTGAAGCCATTGCTGAGCTTGTACGTGTAGGTTTTTCTCATATTCAGGGTCCTTGCCGAGGTCCGTGCAGACAGCAGCATGTCAGCACGACATGAACATCCACAAGCGAACACACGAGGCCTCTGCCCGCGATCATTAAAGTTCTGTTCTTTCAGGGACGACAGCTTCTCTGGGCCAACTGCGCTCCAGGACCTCTCATGCGCTGTATTTTGCGCTGCGCAAGTCCCAGACGCACTCCTGCCTGGCACGACCGTCGGCGTGGACGCTGCAAGAAGCGGACTTGTAGCACCTGTATCCTGCATCTGTCCAGACGCTCCTCAGCGAAGAGATATTGGACATGGCCTCACGGGGGCCTAGCACAGCATGCAACCAAGGCACACAAAGGCCGTGTCCCGATCTCGTGTTTGACACCTCCTCCATGCTAATGAGAGCCATGACGAATACTCGGGGGAAGCAAAGCCTGCATTCAGGCAGCGTGTGCTGAGACGCCTTCATGACTTTAAGCCTTCACCAGCTTGTCACCGGCATTGAGTCTCATGCGGCTTGCACCCGAGCCTTTGGGGCCCACAGGCGCAGACAGCTCCCAGGCATGGGAGCTGTAAACCTGACCTGTCGAAAGGGGAAGGGCAGCAGTCTCCGGCAACTCCGACAGCCTTGGCTTGATCAGTGGCGCCTTTGGTGCAGTGGCCCTCCTCCTTGAAGAGCATCTTGGGCGGCAGCTGGCACTTGCTGGGACCGTGACTCTGCCAAAGGCCGGCCTGGTGTGGCAAAGACGACCGAGACACGAACGAGGTCAGACAATGCTAGACACGGAGCAGCTTGCCTTCCCGAAGGAGGCCACTTGGGGGACCCGCGTTGCCGTCGCAACGCGCCGCCCGACCTCACGCAAGTCCGCATTCAGCGAAAAGGCGCTGTGGCGCTTTGGGGGCCAAGGCCCGGGCCAGTTGGCAGGCCCCCACCTGCCAGTCAGGCAGTCTGCCTTGTGACTTCGAGTGCTTGAAGGCGTAGCCGGCGCCTCAGAAAAGCCCACACAAAAAAAAAAAGCAGCGTCGGAGGATCCCCGAAGGAAGACGGACCACAGACTCCGAGGCCGCCGCACCAACTGCGCTCGCTGCAGCTCCTCTCGCAAAGGCGGCGCGTCTCCACGGAGAGGAATTCCTCAGTGCACCGTTTGGGCTTTGAGGGGCAAGGGCTCTGAGGGCTCTGAGGCCAGCGACGTAGGGGCCAGCTGTGTACTGCGACTCCCCGTTGCCGAAATCCGTACCCTTCGGGCCACCTGGTTACAAAGACCACTCGACTCCGACCTGCCGTGCTCTGCCGTGCTCTGCCGTGCTCTGCGCTCTGCCTGGACCCCGTCGCCAGCGCTTGTTGTCGCCTCCCCGCCCTGTGTGTCGGCGAGGGTAAACGAACCTGCCGGGCCCGACCGCCAACTTTCGCGTCTGTGGTTGCATAACTCTCTTGATTTTGTGTCACGTTGCAGTCGAAGAACTCCGGCAGCAGAGAGACGCACTCGGAGGCTTCGGAGCTCCCGCTGGTCGCACGAAGGGGTGCGCTCCACAAAGCCTTGGACACATCCACGGTGGTAACTGCTTGCATTAATTATAAGGTCTAGAATCTCAGGGAGCCGTGTATGCTGAAATGGCTTGCTCGCGCTTGCGCGGGGTCGAGGCCCAAGGGCTGCCAAGGTGCGCATTTTTGACTCCGGAGCTCGAAACCAGTGCATGAGGGTCTCCGCAGACAGATCTCCTGACAGAGATCCAAGGTTCCCACGGCGGAGACCCTCACCGGCGGGCTGTAAATTCGACTGATGGCCAATCCGGACAGATGCACCTGGGCAGTGCAGTCTGGCTTGGCCCCCCAAAGTTTTGAGACCAAAATCAGCGACGGCACGTGAGGCGAGATCCGCTTGAAGGCAAAGTGAATTCTGCCGTCGCCATCTGCTTGGGCCAGACCCAGCTTCGTCGCTTCTGCCGACTTCGAGGCGGCGGCAAGCCCTTTGGAGTCACCTTTTCACACGTCTGAACATGGGGACAGTGTCTGAAGCGTGCGAGGGCCTCAGAACCTGACACACACTATTCCTGTCGTGGGCTAGTTAGTTAGGGCCTTTGGGACTGTATTTAGGGCTGTACATAATTGAGGCTTCAACGACGCACAACAAGGAGATGTGAGCCGAGCAACCGTTCACCACGATTTCGCTATTTCCAGCAAACTGGGCTGCGTACTGGTAAATCTTGAAAGCATACTCGGCGCCCGGTTCCAGTCCTGAAACTGTAGCTTTGCCGTCGCCAGGCTTGTTCCGCAAGAAGCCGTGTGCATATTTTCCTGCAGCAGTGGCCCTTTCGCCCATGAAGGACTGTGTGATCATGTCTTGGGCTGACTTGATCAAACTGAATTTGCCGAGCAGCTCGTGTGAGTCCAACCGGTTAGGTCGCACTTGTAGCCGTGAGCCAACACGTAGGAGTAGACACTTTTCTCGTTCAGGCTGGAATCGCCGCGAGTGTTGAAGTGATTCCTCCGGTTTGTTCGGATGACACGCAACACATGCGAGGCACTCAGAGCACCTCCCATGTTGCAAACACATTGCGCCATGGAGCCAACGGCATCTTCTAGCGTGTGCAAGGCCGAGTCTCTCTTCCAGGGAGGTCAGATGCTCGTCCAGCGCCTCGTCGAAGCGCTTCACGGTCAGGCCGGAGAGCTGCACGTGGGTCGACCTCAGACTCCGACCCTCAGAGCCCTCAGAGCCCTCACATCTCCATAGGACTTAGGACCACGAAACAGGGCGGTTTGCTAAGCGCAGAACGAGCGAATGAAGGAGAAGGAGATGCGGCCCTGCATGTCCTTGTCACGGGGTGACTCTCCCCTTTTAAAAAAAGGCATTCGTCGAAGTCAAAATGCCGGAGCCGAGCGACTGCCCGCGTCATGCCCAACTTGCTTGCAGCAGAGTCTGTCAGCGACAGCGACGTTGTGCTGCCTTCTTTCACGCCGTTGACGGAGAGTCCGTTCGTGCCTGCACCAAAGCCTTAATCATCCAAGCATCACAGCGTCCCAATTCCGAGTCTACCCAAGTATTGTCCCACACTCCATAGTGAAAAGCTTCAGAGTCTCTTCACGGTTTCTTGAAACATCGCGAAGACGTATCTCTCTTCTGGATAAACCGCTGTCAGATGTCATCTGGGAGGTGGACTTTGCTTGTCTGAGGGCCGAACACAAAACAAAGAGAATATCGTGGACTCTTCGAGGCATCACTGAAAAAATGGTTGAAAGCACACTCACGCACACAACGGGACATCAACAAATCATTAAGAAACCACCCGTGCAGCAGTGCTGAATAATGGAAACAACACTCGCCATCTTTGATGTCCTACATGGGGGACAAGATGCTGGCGAACTGGTAGATCCTCCAGACGTAAAATCCACCCGGCTCCAGATCCTTCACCGTGGCCGTCGCAGTCCCGGTCACAGCTCGCAGAAAGCCCCGAGCATACGTTCGCGTGTGAGTCCAGCCGGTGAGCATACAAGGATAGCCCGTGCTTAAACGATATGTATAGGTCTGGTGCTGCACCAGCTGCGTATTCCCACCTGAAGCAAAAACAAGCGTGGCTCGAACAAAAACTATGATTGCATACCCGTTCTTCCGAAGGGCGATCGTTGAAGTTGTGCTCCGCCCAAGAAGTAAGTCGTTCGGCATCTGCCTGGAACACAGCCACAGGTAAAGGTATCAGTGTTCAACTGCAAGAGGCAGAAATTTTGCGTTCGGAGCATCTTGGAGCCTCGAAACCAACAAGCCACCTTTGCCGTCCACTGCCGTCGTCCTGTGGGACAGGAATTGCACGCGCTGCCCGAAGCTGCATGTGGCCAACGCATACCATGCATCAAAATGCTGGTCTGCAGCCAAAGATCTGCCACGTGGAGGTCCACGGCATCACCACCTAGACCAGGCCATCCGGTTGTACACAGCAAGGAAACAAACAATCATGGTACATGCACAAGCTGAATGTGCTTTGCAAGTCGCGTGCCGTCGTGCTGAGAAAACGCCGCTTGCCGCCCACACCGCCAGCAATCGAGATGCGATACCAATCTCCACTGCCATGCCTGATTCTCCACCTCTGACGACCGCTGCCATCGTCCCGTGGGGCTAGACTGACCTGTCAGCAGAAAACACAGACCTTTCATGTTCCGAGCTCCGGTGCCCTGCAACGCACAGATCCCTTGTGGGCCCTGAGAGACTTGTTCACGGCCTTGTCACCGCTGGCGCTGACACTGAGAAACACACGGCCCTTCGGGCCACCCAGTGATCGGATGTTGTACCAGTCTCCGCTCCCTCGAGTGATGGTCCAGCGCTGCCGGCCGCTGAAGTCATCCTTCCAAGGGCCGCGAGGTCGCGAGGTCGCAGAACACACTCGCGCGGGCGTGTGCGTGCTCGTGCGTGCTTCTGCCTTCGTGGACAAGTCCACCTTGGTGCCCGCAGGCACGGTGTTTAGGAAGGCCTTCTCGCCGGTGACGCCCCCCGACACTCGCAGGTGCACCGAGGCCTTGCAGGGAACTCTGCAGGCCCAGCCAGGCGCTACAGTAAAGGCTTGTAGCAAAAGCCTCAGGGAAAAAGCGAGCCTTGCCCAGGCCGGCCGCTGACCAAGTCCTAGCCCCTGTGGCTCCGTTCGGTTTGCAGTCCAAGGTCTTGAAGCACCTCGGATCAGCGAAGCCTTCGGACCTCGCTCCCAAAATCTGCGACAACTTCCAAGGCCTGACAAAAGGTTCTGAAATATGGCGCAAGGCACCTGTAACCAGCATCTGTCCAAACACTGACGAAGGTGGTCTTCGGGTCCCTCGACAAGCACTTGGCCCATGCAGTTTTCATCCATGCCTGTCACAACGAAAGGGCAGAGGTCGCAGTGAGTCTGGACAAAATCTTCGGGAATCGATTTCCTGGCTTCTCGAGACACAAGGGAGTAACGTGGTTGCAAGGGCAGAAGTCGCGGTCACGCTGTTTCTGTCTGTGTTCTGTCAGCCTCGTCCCCGAAATTCGACTGTGGCATGATCCAGCAGTGCCTTCCACTGCTTGTGGCACTAGCGCCTCGAGGATGCACAGTGTTGCAACCTGCTGAGATTTTTGCAGCAGAGGTGGACGTTGCTTCTCCGGTTCGTTTCCTGTGCATTGGATCTCGCGATCCGCACGAGCGGGGCACATGATGCTCTTACTCAACTTCCGCCGGGGTAGGACCCGAACAAGACGCACCGCCGTGCACGCCAAAAGTCATGTGCTCCGGCCTTGTACTGATCCGTGTGGAACTCCTTTCGACCCCACTTGCTGTCTGCCAGCTCCCAGGCTTTGGAAGAATACACGAGACCTCAAAGCGCATCGCGCACGAGAGGCGGTAGCAGACTTTCTCCGGAGACTTGTAAGAATAGCTTTTCTTAACAGCCGCCCTGCCGAGGCCGAGGGGCCGTTGGTGCAATGCCCGGCTCCTCTGTAGTCGAGGACAGGCATGGCACTGCAGCGGCTCCCGGAGCCAAAGCGCTTCCAGGGCCCATCCTTGGCGAAGACTTTCCAGGCCGCCACGGTGCCTCGCGAGGCAGCGAGGCAAAAGAACGCCAGCTCACGGCAAAAAGGGACTCAAACACGCCCTGCACTGACTGCACCCCGCCTGTCATTGGCGCCTCGCAGCTGCTGGACGTCACGCACTTCGACATGCCTTTCGTATTGTGAAGCAGCTGGTAGTAGCCTCAGACAGGCATTCTCAGGAGACCACCGCCTTGAAACTGTGAATGCTTCTCAAGTAAACAAGGCAAACCGGGAACCCAAAAACCAAACCGTTCTTTAGGCATGAGGAAGAGCAACAATCCGGAGCAGGGTTTTCTGACTTTTTTCGCCGTCCACTCGGCACCCGGAGATCCCCACCCAGCCGTCCGGGCAAAGGCGTCCTAATTGAGCTGCAGCCCGTCCACGGCCACGTCCTGAGCCTCCCACCCATCTCACCCGCCCCCGTCCACGGCCGTTTCCTCCCGCAAACGGTCCGCCGCGTCCTTTTGCGAACGCTCGGCACCCAGAGCTCCAAACCAGTCCCACCCGTCCCCGTCCACGGCCTCTGTCGACACGATGCGGTGGACGCATCCTCTTCGCTAGTTGGCTTTTCCGGTCCACGGCAACTTTTTTTTGTGAATCCCCCGCAAAAAGGAAAGATGAAAAGATGATTCTTGAACCCAACCCCCCAGGGGTTTTTGGGAAGAACTGATTCCATTGACAGAGTGCCCAACACGCGCAAAACGTGTCGTTAGCCTTGCGTGTCGAAAAGGGGACGAATGTCTGTGTTTACGATCGCCAGGCAGACGAAAAGACAGACTCAGAGACGCAAACAACTATGAAAACATGCTAATATTGCCATTACCCGTCTGCTTCATTCCGATCATAAGCACATGCTGACACATAGTAGCACGTATGTAAATAAAAACAGACTTTACAAAACCAGTCATTTTCTGCGGATCTGCGTGCCTGCCACGACGAGGATTGTCATGCAGCCGATTTACGAAGAAACCGAACATATACCCTTCCGTTCGAATTTGCAGAAAGAGTCTAGAGGCGTGTCCGTACGTTTGCATGAATGTGCCTCTACGTGTGTGCGCACATACATAGTACATAAAGGGGCACATAATGCCACGTCAATCATTGCAAATGGCGACACAGAATACACTGTCTTCGATCATAACGATGTTTCCAGGTAAATACAAGCACGTAGCCTTTCTCCATCATGGAACAAGCAGTGTATGATAAGAGGACTCCCTCAGGAGGGGTCAGAACGAACCATCCAAGACGTGAGCCACGTGTAAGACTGGGCTGCAGCCTGGCAGCGGTGGTTCTTGGCCACGGCCTGCATCTGGCATTCCTGACATGGTGGCCCAGGCAGCACACAACCATCTATTCAAGTCTTACGCAGAACAATGGTCACGGGTTCTTCAACAACCGTCTCAGCTGCAAAGGGTCTGACTGGTCGGCAACCTCTGTTGTGGTCTGAGGCGTCTCTTCCAGGCACTTGGAGTTTGCGCTGCCGAATTGCTCCCAAAGGTCAACTCCCGTGTACACCTGCGTCAGTGCAGTCTCTTGGAACCGACTCTGCAACTACCAAGGGCTTGTCTGACTCCAGCCTTCCAGGTCGTTCCCGAGCTCTTCCAGGTCGTCGCAAACTGACCCTGTTTCCTGACTTTAGATTTCGGCTTGATGCCATACTTTAAGGCGGCGCCGGCAGAGCAGTCGCTTGACGGCAAGGGTTGTTCACTCGGTGGCCGATTGCTGAAGAGGATGTAGTAGTCTCCTCCATTGTCTTGCGACTCCTTGAGGGTGAGCGCCGCAAACTTCATGCCCTGCACCTCAGCAAAGCACAAGCAGAAAGCGGCTGGAACATGCTCAATCATATGCGAAGCCGCGGGACTTTGCGACCATAGATGCCCTTCCGGTTATTCTCCCAAACCTCTTCGATGGTGGCGGCGGCTTTGCTCGGATACTTCTCGGGCCAGACGAAGCCCTGCGGAATCTTTGCACCCTCCGCACCCACGCAGGAAGGCAGCGCAGCGCTGCTCACCAGGTACATGCCTTCGGAGACAGAAAGACTACCCAATCCAGTCTCAACACAACACGACTTCCTAGCTCCAACGGCGCCTGAGTAGTTGTCGATGATGTGCTTCCCCATGTCCAGGAACTTCCAGTATATCCGCACCTGCGTCGTCGGCATCGCACGATCTGCTTCCGACTTGCAACAGAAACAGCAAAGAGCAGGGACTGCCTTCCCGGCACGGCTACCAAGGTAGTACCCGACGTCCCCGGTGTTCGTCCAGCCACCCAAGGGCACGGCGGACCAGCGATCCGCGCGCAGCCTCCCAGCTGCCAGCTGCTCTACCGGTTCCGGCGAGTACTGCTCTTTGTCTGTCTCTTGGGCCCAAACAGATACACCAGAGCTGGCTCGGACAAGATCAACTCGTTGGAATTGCCAGTGTTGACATCCTGCGTCCTTGGGCGCCGGAGCTGAAGCTGGCAGAGAGAGCAGCATTTCTCCGCCAAGTAGCCCTCGCAGAGGGAACCGCAAGTAGCTCGGGACTCGTTGATAGAAGACCTCCCAAAAGGAGGATCTCGGGCTGTAGCTACTCCACGCACCGGGTCCGTGCCGGGGCCTGACCATTCTGCCATGGTTTCCCCCAGATCGTCCTTGGAACTGGCGGCACCACGAAGGTCCGTCAAGGACTTCCACCGAAGCGTGAAGCGATCGGACGGTGCCGGAAAAGAACACAGGCACTACGTGCCAAATCCGAAGCCTACCTCCTGGTCCTCGCCTCTACCAAGCGTACCAAGCCCAGCTTGGATCCAGGGCGCAACCGGTCCCGTGAACTCTGATGGCGCCAGGTCAAGTCCTTCCCTCGCCACCGCGATCCGCGGCCGGTCCAGCCCTGCAGGCCCGGCCACCGAAAAGAGAAGGCTCCAAAGCTGGAGAAGCAAAAGTCAGGCTGAGCAGTGCTTGAGAGTGCTTGCACCCGCCTCGCAGCAGGCCAGGACCTGCCGCGTCTCCGAGTCTCCCCGAGAGAAGATGCGAGCCTAAAGCAGAGGAGCCGGCCTCCCGCAGGTCCGCGCGCTCGTCGCTGAAAGGCCAGGACACCGCGTCCAGCCTGTGGGCCTCCGTCAGCTTCTTGCAAGTCGGATGATGCAGCGTTGCCTCGGTCAAAGCTCCAGGGTAATCTCTGTATGGAGATCGATATATCCGGAGCTGGGAGCGAGACACCGACTTGCACGTAGTTGGGGGTCACCATGTCATCTTCCAGGATGGGGCACCAGGCATCCGACGTGGACTGAAGGCCTGGTCAGCACGGGGCCTTGATCGACGAAGCTTCACACAGCCACTCCGGTCTCCGCCCCGGCCTCCCACCGGCCGCTGGCCCTTCTTTTGGCAGAGCTCCGAATACCTCAGCACAGCTCATGGGACATCAGACATCAGTGACGTCAGTCTTGATTTGGAATTCACACGAGGCATCCACGTGCACAATCGCTTTCCTTGACCTTCACACTTGTCCTGTGCGCTCATCAGATCCGAGAGCCGACAAGATGCACGGGCCGAGACTCATGTCTCTTCGCAAAGTACAAGGAAGTGGTACAGAGAAGCAGAAAATTTCAATCCAAACTCCAACCGCCGAAACATACTGACGCATTTCTCGACAATACGCCTCGAGCTTCTGCCAACCAAGCGCCTCCTTGTTGGTCTGCCAAACCACAGCCTGTCACCAGGGATGTTGACTTGAGGCAGA
>CAJNDV010032707.1:0-15076 GCA_905221635.1 Symbiodinium sp. CCMP2456
GTCATGGGTTCGGAGTAGAAGGCTTGAGAATTCAAACCTTGGGTTGCACCAATCTTGGGGTCTGTACATATATAGCATATAAGGAAGAGGCGGTGCATCGCCATATGGACGAGCTGCACCTGGATGTCACGATTTCACAAGCTCGAGTGGGCGACGGCGAGCACCCTGTACTGTATCCTACAAGTTGGATCAAAGCCATCGATCGCTTTACATTGTGGGATACTTTGTTTGGTACGGATGATTTGGCCTCTGGGAAAAGTATGCTTGAAGACTTTTGGGGGAAGTTTTCCCGTATCTACAGCGACTTCGAGGGCTTGCAGCATGGAATCCCTTGGAGCCAGATGGTGCCGCTGTACATTCATGGCGACGAAGGCCAACACTACAAAAAAAATGCAGTGATGGTACTGCAATTTCAAAGTGTTCTAGGCCGCGGCACTAGCCGTCTGTCTGCTGCTCGTCAGGGCGATGTTTTTGGGAACGAGCAAGGCTACTATGTCAACCAAAAGGGTGTGACATTTCGGACGAGGCTACTGTTCTCGGTCATGCCGAAAGAACCTTAGCTGATTAAGTATAAGTGTGTTCTGCAACGATTTGCAGAAGTGCATATAATAACCCCAACAGGACAGCCCCCAAGCCAATCCAAAGCAGCATCAAAACGACCCAAGACTCCCTGTCTACATAGGATATATAGTTTAGGGTTTAGGGTTTAGGGTTTAGGGTTTAGGGTTTAGGGTATATGTATCCTCACCAACCAATCATCGACTGTTGAGCCCAGGAGCAGTATGCCAAATCTGCTCAGCCTCTGGAAGACCTCTTCGAGCGCCTGTGTGAAGACTTGCAGTCTGCTTTTCGGGATGGGGTGCAGCTGATGGATGGGTCCAAGCTGCATCTGTGCCCCATAGGGGTTAAAGGCGACTGGCCGTTTCTCGCATCCCGGCTGCTTGCAAGGCTTGAACGCACAATATAATGTTTTGGTTCTTCCTGGTTCTATTGGGTTAGGCTTCCTTAACGTACTGTTTGTACATGCCAGTCTGTAGCGACCGTATAATGCATGTGTTGCCAGCTAAGATCACGGCTGGAGGGCTCACGAGAAACTTCCGACGTGGCCCTAAATCTGCCAAGCAAGGGAAGACAGCAGCTGTTGGCATATGCCACTTGTGCCTGGCTGGAAGGGACAACTACGACTTCGAGGACCTGCAACCTGGTGCCAATCAAGGGCCCCTCATTCAAACCCTTTTTCCATGTGAAGTCTATATAGTTTAAGGCAATATGAAGCTTTGGCAACATTATAGATCGATCGAGGTTTTATAGGACTTCTGCTTTATGGTTTAGGGCTCCTCCATACCATGTGAAGGGAAGGGTACACCGATTTATAAAAGCAGGATATGGGTTTCGTTTTTTCCAGGGCTTTCTGGATTGCAGGTCGGAGTGCCCGGCCTTCATGGAGACAATGGGCACCGACGAGATGCCTTGGGAGACAGAATCAGTCTTCACGAGATTGCTGCCCCAGTTTGCTTACAAACCAATCTACTTTAAGCCGGACCCCTGGCACACTGTGAATTTGGGCACTGGGAAATCCTGGGTTGCAGGTTGCCTGGTGCTTTTGCTTCCGCTTTTTGCTGGGCAATACATTCCTGAACGGCTGGAGGCTATGACGGCAGCATACTACAACTTCTGCAACACATCCGCAACTTGCGATATTTCAGTCAATCGGTTTTTCCTGTATAGGGCTGCGAACAAATTCAGGTTTTATTATCCTATATAGTTCGGTGTTCCACAACAATTTAGCACTCAGGTGCCCAAGAAGGTGAAGTTCATTACCAAAGGTATTACGAAAGAACTTCTGGGCTGGATGTCTGTTCGGGAATGCCCGAGGGCCATTGGAACAAGGGAGCATTGACAACCACGCTGTGCCAATTCATCGAACAAATCTGTCAGGATCACGAATTGCACAAATCTGGTGACGAGCGTCTTCGTCTTGTCGCAACAGGCAGTCGAGCTCTAAATACATTTATGCGTGGCTTATATGTATTTGGATTCTGGCTCGATACTGCTGCTAAGCAGCAGCTCGTGACTGCAGGTATGCACCATCTTCGGTGTTGCTCTCGTCTGGCCCTTCTGTGTTACAATGCTGGTGAGGAGCGATTCCCACTAACACCAAAACACCATGCTTTGTGGCATATCATTCAGCTGCTGTCTTGGCAAAGTGACATGGGGGGTGGCTTGTCGATGAATCCTGTCATCGAGACATGCTCCCAGGACGAAGACATGGTGGGGCGCATCGCCAGAGTTTGCCGGGCTGTTTCACCGCGACTTACAGCGCAGCGGACGATTCAGCGATATCTTTTGCAATGCCACGAAATTTTCTATGGTACATGAACGAGATTGCCTCTGTCTCTGTGCAGTGGCGCGACAGCAGAAGCTGAGAGCGCGACTCAGTGGTGTTGTCCAGCAAAAAGCATGGGCGGCCCCACAAGTTCAGGGGATTTTTTGGAGGTTCGGGGTTCAACTCCTCAAGATACGCAGCCTTTATAAGTTTAGAAAGCCTGCTCGAGCACCCAAGATTGCCCAAGATGCCAAACATGGTTATATAGGGTTTATGGGATTTATAGGTAAGCTCAGTGTGGGCTGCAGAAGCGGCGGAGGCCGGCGATAATACAATCCCCCAAGTTCGAGACCCAAAGATATCCTAAGTAGGATCGAGCTCCAGAGCCCGACCTAAACCCAGTAATTAGCACTGGAACTCGAGACCCATAATACCCAAATAAACCCGTATACATCAGCCCGGATCTAATCTAATCAACGGACACCGTGACAATGCCGAAGTAGCAAGTCTATGAGTACCAGAAAGCTACAAAACCACAAAGCCTGTCCCGAACCTCCGAAGCAAAGACAACCCCGACGCCAAAATCCTAAGTCTGATCCTGTAACCCGTATACCGGACACTCACCTTAAAATGCACATCTCGATCATGCAGACCACCAGCTGCCACAACCCTAACAAACCCATTCAACCCTGTGCTCGAGTAGGGCACTTTATATATTATAAACCCCAAACCCACTATAAAGCCTGCATATATATAAACCCTATATCGAGGAGGAAGCTGCTTTGGCCGAGGGGTTTATAAGTTTCGGGGATTTGGGATCAAAAGGATTTGGGCATTCGGGTGTCCAGGGGATTATAAGGGATCAGGGGTACAGTTCTGATGAGTCTTCAGTCTTGGGCTTGGGGTTTGAAACATACATATAGGGTATATATAAAGGCTTTCGGCATTCGGGTGTCCGGGAAATTATATAGGGTTCAGGGGAAAAGGATTTCGGCATTGGGTCCAAGCTTTTCGTCAGAGGGATGTGGGTTTCGAACACTTGAATATATACAGTTCAGATGAGTCTTGAGTCTTCTTAGGGTTTGAAACATAGCCTCGGCTTCTTAGGTTAATCCGGACTACATCCCAACCCCAATCACATAGCCCGAACCCCAAAACATACCATAACACCGAAGCCTCCTGGAAGAAGGTATATAAGGGCTCTCTAGAGACTCTAGAGGGTTTTGGCTTGTGGGGTTCCTAATTTCATACTAGCCCATGCTACATAATCAAAAAAACCCTCAACTCCCCTGATTCAAAGCCCAAACCCTCCAAAGACCAAGTCCCTCGACCTCAAACCCAACATCCTTGCAAGAGCAGTCCCTCGACCCACAGCCCAAAATCCTCGCAAAACCACTCCCCGAAAGCACAGTTCAAGACCCAACTCCTGCCGATTATCCTTTTCCCTATAAGATCCCAACCTCACTACATATGACGCCTGCTATCAATCCTGCACGGTGTCCGATAAACCCTAGACCCGCAACCCCAAACCCTCTTATATATATAGAAACCCCAGGCCCTATATAGACCCCGAGCCCTAAACCCTACACAGCCTGAAGCCTACACTGCAGCGAAAGCCCTTGCACCACAACTACCCTAGAAGCCTCATCCTTCTGAAATAACCACAACATGTACCATGTATATACATTATATATAATTTTATATTCTACTTCCCGAACTTGATGTATATGTACCCAATATCCTGACCTCCTTTCCGGAAACTTCTGGATTTAGGGTTGATAGGGTCTAGGCTGTTGCTTTTGGAGGGTTCTCAATACGAGAGCTTATAGGCTTAAGGGCTTTAGGGCTTTTGGGCAGGGTTTACGAGTCTAAAAAAGGGTGTCGTGCATGGAAAAGACTCATCGACAGTACATTGCAAAGGTTCTTATAAAGGGCACTCGGTATGCTGTGGTGTTCGGTTGTTATTAACAATTTACTGGTTAACAGCATCCTTTCAACATAGCAAAGCTCCTCTATGTTTTCGCTTGGTACTTTGTTTATGCTAATCCCCTTTGTCTGCTGTGATTTAATGGTCGCCGGCTTGGTACTTATTTATACTAATCCCCTTTGTCTGCTGTGATTTAATGGTCGCCGACTTAGTACCATTTTTATGCTACTCCCCTTTGTCAGCTGTGATTTAATGGCTGCCGGCTCGGTACCTTCTTTTATGCTAATCCCCTTTGTCTGCTGTGATTTAATGGTCGCCGGCTTGTTACTTTTTTTATGCTAATCCCCTTTGTCTGCTGTGATTTAATGGTCACCGACTTGGTACCATTTTTATGCTACTCCCCTTTGTCAGCTGTGATTTAATGGCTGCCGGCTCGGTACCTAAGTTCAGGAGCAAACGCCAAAATTCAAGTTTTAGGCGTTCGGTTGTTGTTTCACCCGTTCGGGGGTTTGCTTGATCGGGTATTTCGTGTTTTCATGCTGGGGTGTTGTTTTTTGCAGTCCCCAAGGGCCGCAGGTAGCTATAGCAGAATATATCCCAAAACCCTCTTCTAGTTATTGAGGCCCCTACAGCATGGTATGTCCCAGTTTGGAGTGCCCGCGGCTCAGCCTTAAACCTCAAACCTGCAGCTCAACATCCCTAAACCCTAAACCCTAAACCCTAAAACCAGGACAGATGCCTTCTCGTCTCTTCACGATTTCTTGCTGAACCACCAGGACAGAGTTTTCGGGGGACTTCATGAGCACCGGAACAATTTTAGGGTTTAGGGTTTAGGGTTTAGAAAAAGCACCGAAGTCGCAGCAGGTGGACGTCTTGCTGCAGTCCGACCTAGAACAGCACATGTGGTTTCGTTCTGGTTGCTTTGGCACTGTAGGGCCGCAACCCTACGATCGGTCATAGAGGCTAGACCGTGGTCGCTCTTAGTGCGGCCTTAGTATAGGGGATAGGGGCCTCAATAACTAGAATAGGGTTTGGGGGTATATTATGCTAGACTTGTAAAGGTTTCAAGGATTTGGGGGTTAGGGCAGATCCCAAGCCCAAAATGCCTAAACGCGAACATCAGAAACCCCAACACTACCCTACACCCTAAACCTTAATGTTACACCCTGCCTTAAGAACCCCAAACCGTAGGTTTTTATCATAAATTATAAGCCCTAATATGGGATTCATAGGGACCCTACAAAAAAGTAGGTTTGGGGTTCTTAAGGTAGACCAAACCCTAAACCCAAACATGACACCGAAGCGCCTGTTCGGGGAGGACACCTCAGCCGAGTTTCTGCAGGCATTGTTTTCCCGGCCACATGGGTTTAGGGTTTAGGGTACCCCTAAACCCTAAACCCTAAACCCTAAACCCTAAACCCTAAACCGTGAGGGTTTTGGATCCATGTTGTTTTTGGTTTTCAGGGTGTAAGGTTTTAGGGTTTAAGGCAACTTTCTAGGGGGGAGCCCCAGAGCCGGGGGCTACACAAAGCTCGGTTCAACGACTCCCAGCAAACGGTTTAGGGTTTTAGGGTTTAGGGTTCTGGGGTTTCAGGGTTTAGGGTTTAGGGTTCTGGGGTTTCAGGGTTTAGGGTTTAGGGTTTAGGCTTTAGGCTTTAGGGGTTTAGGGGTTTATGTGGTAGGGTTTACGGCAAGACAGACCCGAAGGATAATCTTACCTATAAGAACACACAAACTTATTTAAACACCGACGCCGACGAGAACAACAACCAACACAACAGTAGCATTCCTTGCAGAGGGCCCCGATCAGTTGAGCAGCAAAACCCAAACCCTCTCGTGGCGAAAGTTTCGGACGCCTATTTGTGAAGCAGACGGAAAAGTGGCCGAAACGCACAAAAACCAACGCTGCAAGCCCTAAACAGGAAAGCATGTGTAGCCCAAACCCTAGACCAAGGTGGGTGCCGGCCGAGTGCTTTAGTTCTACATGTAGGGCTTTTGTGGGTTTAGGGGTTAGGAGTTTAGGGTTTAGGGGTGTAGGTTGCTATTAGCTACGCTTCTCATGGTGCCTTAAACCCTAAACCCTAAACCCTAAACCCTAAACACTAAATGGTGCCTTGCTTCTTGAATGCTTAGTAGAGCCTTTGGGCATAGCTCCGGGGGCCAAAGCGGACTCCCATCTCCCTAGAGCCCCGAACCCTACACCCTAAACCCTAAAACCCTAGACCCTGAACCCTAAACCCTTAAACCCTAAACACTAAACCCTAAACCCTAAACCCTAGGCAGTAATCTCCGGTTTCAAAGCCTGGAATCACCACCTCTAGGGGGGCTTTAGGGTTTAGGGTTTAGGGCTAAGAAAGATGTCGGTTTCCCCTCTGCCTTCAGGCCAACCAGGGGATGGGATTTACCGACTCAGCATTCCGCCGGCTTCTTGCAGAGGCGAAGAGGGTCTCGAAGTGGTGGCAATCTACATGGTGTGGGTATCAGACAAACATTTCAGTCACTCGGCTCTGATTAAAGCGAACCTCCCGCGGCCTCCCATGTTGCCACTTTTTCGGATCCTGTCTCCGGATCCTGCTGCGGACGCGACGGACATCAAGGTTCTCTACAATTCTACAAGATGCCGACACCGCAACTGGTTCACGAATTCGAGCAACTCATGGGCCCCTAAACCCTAAACCCTAAACCGCAACTGATCAGCAGCAGGTTGTCGAAGCTTTTCACCACAACCCAGGCCGACGATGATGTACATCAATGCCTTGGCGGGCTGCGACAAGACGACTGGTGCTATGATGCTACTCTATGCAAGAATACAATACAACAACAAGAAGGCGTCGTTCTCTTCCTGGGCTTCGCTCTGCATAGAATATGGTGCCTCGTAAACAGGCGCTCCAAAACCCGCACCCTAAACCGTAAACCCCTAGGCCAAAAACATCCTAAAGCCTTAACCTAAAGCCTATCGCCTGCAGCCTAATGCGGAAAAAAGGCTTACACCCGTAAGCCGCAAAGCCTAGGCTTAATGCCCCAAAACTTTACACTCCTGCCGTACCGCAAGCACTAAACAACCGCAGGCGAACTTCCGGGAGTTCTTTACCAGCTACAACAGCCTTCTACAGGAAGGTGATTATGTGACCAAGCGTCAGGCTGGAATGGGTTTGGGGTTTAGGGTTTAGGGAAGCCCTAAATCGTGAAACCCCCAACTAAGTCCTAAGACATTCCAGCCGAAACACTCAACCCGTAAGCCCCCCAAGAGACTCCTAAACTTAAGCCTCAGTTCTCGAACCCTGAACCCTAAACCCTAAAACTCTAAACCCTGAACCTCTAAACCCTAAACCCTAAAACCCTAAACCCTAAACCTCTAAACCCTAAACCTAAACCTTCAACCCCTGCCCCTTCAACCCCATGCGGCAACCGTTTCAGCCCTCACCACAAATTCCTGCACCTGAATTCTGACCTAAACCTAAACCCTCAACCCTAAACCCTACCTTAAAGGGTTTAGGGTTTGGGGGTGTAGGGCTTGCAGTACCTGGACCCCCCAAAGTACGTAGAATAATAGCTGTTTATACGCATTGGGCCGTTATTTTATACACATGTGGGGGTTTAGGTATCCTCGGTAGTATTAGGGAGACCCCTTACCGGGGACCCTTCTTAACCCTACTTATGGCTCTCGTACTTGAAATTGAAAGGGACCTTATTGAGAGGGGCCAGATCCCCAAGAGTCTCGCTATAGTAAACCCCAAAAAGTTGGAAACCGGATCAAGGACAAATCGTGCTGGGATTCCCTGTACACTACTCTTGAGGATTGAGGCTATTGGGTTTCCAACTTTTGGGCTTCTTCTATAATCCTAACTCCCTAAACCCTAAACCCTAATCCGAACTCGCCAAATCCCCACCCGAGGATCCCACATCCCCACCCAAATCATCCTCAGGCCAGGCGTTCAAGAGCCCTGTAGCACCGATTGCATGGGTCTGAGTATCTTAGAGTTTGGGGTGAAGCGTTCATGTCGGGTTTAGGTGTTCGGATTATTCTTCGCAAGAATATCCCATTGTAGTCCCTATAGTAAAACCCTAAACCCCAAACCCTAAACCCTAAACCCTAAACACTATAGTGTGTTGATGACCAGCTGCATAGCTCCGGTCCAGTTATGAAGGGCGACCATCATGTAACCCTGCAAGACCCCATCGATGAACATGTGTTCGTCCGTTTAAGAAGTTAAGAGGTCTACAAAGACCACACGCAAATCTAGACAAGTCATTCTAGAATCTTGAAAACCCCCAGCGAGCTCCATAAATGCATGACGTGACATTATGACTTCTGCATAATTAAGCTCTGAAAGCCATCAAAGAGTAAACCCTAAACCCTCAACCCTGAACAAAGCTCCGAAACTCGTCGAAGAACCCTGTAAACCCCACAAGGTTGAATCTCGCCCTCTAGACCCATGAAGCCCCGCTTCTGAGTGCAGTCAGGCAGCGAAATCGGCACAGGAAGTCTACTCCCTAATCCCGACGCCCTAAGCCAGTAAGCCCCAAGCATAAAGCCGAAAAGAACAGCAAGGACCTGGCCACGAACAAAGACTTCCTCTACCTAGCAATGTTTAGGGTTTAGGGTTTAGGAGTCGGTGCAACAACGACGTCTGCGCAGAACATGTGTTCCTGATGCAGGGGGTCGTCGTCTTCGGAGCGCAAAATGTGGATCTCATCCAGGGCAGCAGCCCCACGGCCGAGAGGCTGCACTGAACGGGCACCACCCTCAACTCTTAACATCATCAGCGGGATCCAAGTCGCCCCCTACGAGGCTCTGTGGCTGCTCGAGCCTGCTGTGAAGAAAAGCGACATCAAGGATGGCCTGGCGAGGGCCGGGGCGAGTTGCCCTGAGTAGGGTTTAGGGTTTAGGGTGTAGGGTCCTCAACCCTGAACAACCTGCCTTTTTAGGACTCCTTACGGTGGTTTCCTTACATCAGTCCTTGAAAAGGTAGGTTATTGCACCGTTTCTTCATGCTTGCGAGGGCAAGGAGACTCGATCTAATATAGGGGCCTAAACAATTACCAAGACTATTTCTGGGGCTCCTTATTATAACTCTAGTATAACATACCCCCCAGAACCCTACTCTAATTCTTAAGGCCCCTACATTAAGACCCTAAACGGCACCCTAGACCCTAAACCCTAAACCCTGAACCCTAACCCTAAACCCTAAACCCTAAACCCTAAACCCTAAACCCTAAACCCAAAAAGTACGAAAATCCAGGCTCTCAAGCTCTTGAGCGACCTCCTGCTCGGTCGAAAGTTCATGAGGCCGTGTCTTGGGTCTAGGGTTTAGGGTTTAGGGGTTAGGGGTTTAGGGTCTAGGGTTTAGGGTTTAGGGTTCAGGGGTCTAGGGTCTAGGGTCTAGGGTCTAGGGTCTAGGGTTTAGGGTTTAGGGTTTAGGGGTTTAGGGTCTAGGGTTCAGGGTTTAGGGTCTGCCTGTCGTCTCCGTGGTAGTTCCTTTTTGAGGGATACCTTATAAAGTCCTTAATATGTACTTGGTCAAACCAAAAAAAGGAACTACGACGGAGACTAAGGTAGGGCTTGATTCATGGAGGGTTTAGGATTTAAGGTTGCATCTAGGGTCCTTGATAATTAAGGTTTGTTTATGTTGTAACAGGGGTTACTATACGGAGTATTGAGGGGGTAGAGTTTACTTTTGGTGCTTAATTTCCGCAGGCAAGCAAGTTTGTCTGAGTGCTTGCCGGCGTAGAGGGTCAAGGGTGTGGAGGGTTAAGGTTTGAGTAAGCTCAGCAAGGGAAATATTGGAGTTTCCGAATATAGGGGCACACGTATACAGACATCTAACTAGTAGGATCCAGATTTTACAGAATTTCTGTTTTGTAAGGAGAGATTGGAATTGGTGTGTTCATAGTAGGTTATCTCTGCATGTAGGGTTCAGCGTTCCTGGCAGCGTGAGACCTGGGGCTAGAGGCACACCGATTTCGGGCTTCGTTGGCTGCTCTAGTCCCGGATTGTTGTTTGTTTGGATTGCTTAAACTTGAACTGAACGAACGCAGAGATTGCAAGCACGAAACCCCGATTTGATTTCTTGACACTGTAACGGATGTTGTTCATCCTCTTATGATTCAGCGTGTGATGCAAGATACCTTGAATTGCAGAGCCTCACTTCTTACAGACATCCTAAGCTCTCGGACAGCGCTTCCTGGAGTTTAGCTCCCTACCCGACTGAAGAACGAAATGAATCCTAAAAGGGTTCGAGGTTCGGGATTCATAGTGTGAGGGTCGTTTGGTCCCCAAGATAGACTTCAGAAATATTCCCTAAGGGTCCATGTGGGTAGTTCTTTAAATTAGGGTCCCATCTTAGGTCCCCAAAATAGCACGGCACCCTTATAAACAGGACCACAAAAGGGGACACTAATTTACAGAACTACCCATGTACCGAAATAGTATATACTTTGGCCCTAAGTAGTCCCTATTTTGGTACTTTGGGGCCAAAGTATCTCGTATTTGGGTACATGAACCTTTAAGGATTTGTAACCGCCATGGACCTGCAAACGGCGCGCACAGAACTCAATCCCAAACAAACCTATAAGGCCTATCAGTCCAAAATGCGTAGCCCTCCCTGAACCCTAACCCTAACCCTAAACCCTAAACCCCGAAAGTTCAGGGGTTTAGGCTTACGGTTTAGGGTGTAGGATTTAGGTTTAGGGCCTAAACCCGAAACCCTAAACCCCAACAAACTCATTCATTAGTCTGGAAACTCACCTAGACCCTCGATTGCAGGTCCTTGGTTTTGGGCAACCTAAACTGCGATCATAGTCCCTCAAAGGGTACACAGAGCGCAACCCAAAATAGCATTTCCTCCAGATCGTTTCCATTCCTGGAGGATAATGATGCTCTACATCGGGGACGACTCCTACCTGCAAATTCATATGAACCTGCTACGGGACGACTCCAAGACCATTCAGCTGGAGGCCTGAGGTTTGGCTGCGGGGTTTATTTAGGCTCAGGGGGTTTAGGGTTTAGGGGAGCCCTAAACCCTAAACCCTAAACCCCTAAACCCCTAAACCTCTAAACCCTAAACCCTAAACCCCAAGACCCCGCTTCATTTGTTGAGGCTCCCAAGACAGCTCCAAAGTGCCATTCCCGGGGTCATCATGCCGGTTGAGGGTTTAGGGGTTTAGGGTTTAGGGTTTAGGGTTTAGGGTTTAGGGGTTTAGGGTTCAGGGGTTTAGGGTTTAGGGTATTCAGGGTTTAGACAGTTTGGCTTCAGCTCAGATGGCCTAGACCCAGAACCCTTCGTCATTCAAGCATACTCGTGGCTAAATCCTCCATATCTTTCTGAAGGATCCGAAACCCTAAACGTCGCTTTCGAGCTCAAATCGCGACCTCAACCGCTGATCGTATCGAGCGCCGTAAGCCGCACGGAATCGTATAATAAACCCTCTTGGAGTGTATTATAGCATGTTACTCCCGATTCCAGAACTTTGCCACTGCACGTGGCCTTGCTCTCGCTTACCGCAAAATTCCATTCGCCTACACCTATAGTCTCCATTGTAGTTCCTTTTTGGGGATACCTTATAAAACCCTTAATAATATAATTGGTTAAACCAAAAAACAAAGAACTACAATGGAGACTATAGGTACATGTTCCGGGCCGAAAGTACCTAAACAGATACCCACTGAAGGCCGATAGGTACCACCGGGGTCGGAACGAATTTCCAAGATCCTTCCTAATGGGTTCCTGATCATGTAAATTATTCAGTCGCCAGCATGGACTTTTTCGTCTGCTTCAGACGAAGAAGCAGGAGCGCGTGAAGATCAAGGCAGAGCCAGGACTAGTGGTGAAGCAGACGAAGCCAGTCAAGGGTGAGTCTGGGAAGATCAGAGGCAAGAAGCTGTCGGTGAGTGAAGCGCGAGACAAACGTCTGCTTCAGGAGCAGCGCTTTCAGGTGCCTCGCGCCAAGTTCCAGAGACTGGTGAAAGACATGCAGACCTCCTTGCGCGAGCAGGGCGATGTCGAACAAGTTCACCCCTTAAGCGGTGAAGCCATGGATGCTTTGCAGACGACCCTTAAACTCTCAACCGTCTAAACCCTCAAACCCTAAACCCTTAAACCCTAAGCCCTGAACTCAAAACCCTAAACCCTGAACTTTAAAGCCTTAAACTCTAACCCCCTAAACACTAAACCCTAGACCCTTTCAACCCTAGACCCTAAACCCTGAAACTCTCAACCCTAAACCCTTAAAGAGCCCTAAACTAAACACCTAAACCCTAAACTCTAAACCCTAAACCCTTAAACCCTAGACCCTAAGTCCCTAAACCCTAAACCCCTAACCCCTAAACATCCCTAACCCCTAAGCCCTAAACCCTAAACCCTAAATCCCTAAACCCTAAACTCGACCCTTGGGCTTGGTTTGGTGTTCCCATCAAGGCCCTGCTTTTCCTTGGGCGACGATTACTCAGGGCCCTGGCTCGCTTTTGAAGAAGCGGTTTAGGGTTGAGGGTTGAGGGTTTAGGGTTTAGGGTTTAGAGGGTTTAGGGTTTAGGATTTAGGGCCAGTTTAGGGTTTAGAGGGTTTAGGATTTAGAGTTTAGGGGTATAGAGTTTAGGGTTTAGGCTGTAGGGTGTAGAGGTCTAAAAATGTCGGGGTTAGGGAATTTAGGGGGTCTCCACCCCACACCCCCGAATGCCCGAGCCAAAGCCATGTGATTCACGGATGAAACCCTCTCAAACTGCCTTAGAAGCCGGCTAAAGCCCAATAGAGCCCCTGTAGCGCCCCTAGATACCAAAACCCGAAACCCCCAAACCGAACAAAAATTAAGCCCTGAGCTTGAAACCGGAAAGACCCTCGAACTCTAAAACCCTCAACCCTAAGCCCTAAACCTAAACCCAACTCTACCTGGACCGTGAAGAACCTACTTTTTTTAGAGTTCCTTATACCTCAACCGACAAACCTACCTAAACCCACAAACGTAGATGAACTACTGGCCCAACACCCATATTATAAAAGCCTTTTGTTCTACATACTTTTGGGGTCCAGGTACTGTAAGCCCTCAGCCCTGAACCCTTAACCCCTAAACCTTAAACCCCCAAACCCTTATAAACCCTAAACCCTTTAGGGTTCCTCATTCCCCCCCCCCCGCCAGGCCTTCCACATCTTCAAGATCTTCGTGGCAAATCCGAACAGACCACCGAGAGTGCACACAATTCTATTCAAAAACAAGGCAGAGCCGGTTGAACGTGTTAAGCCCTAAACCCTAAACTTTAACCCTAACCCTAAACCCTAAACCCCTAAACCCCTAAACCATCCACCCTTAAAAATACAAGCCTATTAGGCTTTGGGTCTAGGGTTTAGGGTTTAGGGCTTAGGCTGGAGATTCGTTTTGGGAGTGAAGGAGATCCGGGCCTTAAGATTTAGGAGGATCCTCTGGGGTTGATTTAGTAGGGCTGTTGGGTTTAGGGTTTAGGTCTTAGGCTCATTTTGGCTTGGATTTGAGGGTTTCTGGTTTAGGTTTTAGGGTTTTAGGGTTTTAGGGTTTAGGCTCATGTCTTTGGGTGGGCGGGTTGATGCTTCGTCGGTTGGTCATGAGGCTGAGGGTTTCTTTCTGGCAGAAGAAATGCGCTTCAACTACCAGCCTTCGTCGGCCTGCTTTGAGGCGTCGTCGGCTACCCAAAGTTAAGGTCTGTGAGTATGTACATTGTACATGTATACTGTATACATATATATATATACACACATGCATATACACTAGTATGTGTTTTCAAGTTTAGGGTGATTCAGCATCTTCCGGGCAGTTCCGCAAACACGAACCAACCAGAATGTCTTTGGTTTCCCTGCTGGCGCGGAAGCCAAAACCCCAAACCCTAAACCCATTGGGTGCTGCTTCGTTTCCGAGCTCACTCCCAGAACCTTGTACAGAACCCTCGAAAACCACAGAATGAGGCGCCCTGCTTGAAAAAAAACAAAACATAAACGAATCCTGTGACACCGAAAGGCCGCAGAAAGTATTAGGCACTTTCTGAACAGGCTCTTCCTCTGCCGAGTGCAACTCCAGACCTTACCGCCTAAACCCTCAACCCTCAACCCTACCCCCTAAACCTTAAACCTTACCCCCTAAACCCTAAACCCTGAACCCTACGAGCCCTAAAGCCTGAACCCTAAACCCTAAACCAAAAAGAAACAAAAAATCCTAAACCCTAAACCAACAAGAAAGAACCCTAAACCCTAAACCACAAAGCAAAAAAGAAGAACGCCCTAAACCCTAAACCTTGAACCAACAAGACACACGAACCCCAAACCCTAAACCAGAAAGCAAAAAATGACAAAGCCCTAAACCCTCAACCCCAAACCAACAAAAAGGAAAACAAGCCCTAAACCCTAAACCGGAAAGCAAAAAGAAAAAGCCCTATAAACCCTAAACCCTAAACCCTGAACCCTGAACCCTGAACCCTGAACCCTGAACCCTGAACCCTGAACCCTGAACCCCAAACCAAAAAAAGGAAAAAGACCTCTTGGACCTGACTTTCAGGAGCGGCTCATCACTTTGCTGCACGAGTTGACCCCACACCGGCCCGAAGACAAGCAGTTTTTGGAGGACTTTCTAGGGGGTTTAGGGTTTCAGGGTTTAGGATTTGGGGGTTTTTTAGGTTTAGGGTTCAGGGTTTAGGGTTTAGGGTTTGGGGTTTAGGGTTTAGGGTTCAGGGTCTAGGGTTTAGGGGCTTAGGGTTTAGGGGTTTAGGGTTTAGGGGTTTAGGGTTTAGGGGTTTAGGGTTTAGGATGTGGGGACTCCCCGAAGGGTCCATGTACCCAAAACGGGGTCCCTTAAGGGTTAGTATA
>CAJNDV010032707.1:21559-39150 GCA_905221635.1 Symbiodinium sp. CCMP2456
CCTAAACCCTGAAACCCCAAATCCTAAGCCCTAAACCCTAAAACCCTACAACCTAAACCCTAAACCCTCAACCCTAAGCAACAAAACGCCTTGCATAGAGAGAAGTCAGAATCGACATCGCAAGCACGGGAGCGGCGCCCCTAGTGTAGGTTTAGGGTTTAGGGTTTAGGCTTTAAGAATTAGAATAGGGTTCCTTTTAAAGGGGACAGTTAGAATAAGGACCCTCCCCCACCAAATAGTATAGTTATTATTTAGGCCCCTATATTAAGCCCTTATCCCGAAATCTTCCTAAAAGACTCGGTTTAGGGTTTAGGGTTGATCAGTTCATCGCGTCGTGGGTGTGCAGGACCTGTTTGGGCTGAGTTTGTTTTATTGGTTGAGGCTGCTATGGTCCTAGGGTCCTGTAGATTCGGTCCGAAGCCCTTCGGCGGTCTTGCATATCTATCCCGGAGTTCTAAACCACACAACAATAAGGTGAAAGCTTGAGGCGAAATCACCTTGAAGCAGACCAAGCCCTTAGGCCTGAACACATTATACCCCTACAACCCTAAACCACGTAATCGAGTCCTTTTCAAGTGGACATTCTGAATCCTCGCTGAGACGTGCCCAGGCCAGCCACCCTCCGGGTGACAGAGGCAGAGCGATTTTTCAGGGCTTTACGTCCTTAATGTTTTTGGGTTTAGGCCAAGATGTAAGTGTTGTTGTTGTTGTTGTTGTTGTCGTTGTTGTCAGAGTAGTAGTAGTAGTAGTAGTAGTAGTCGTCGTCGTCGTCGTCGTCGTCGTCGTCGTCGTCGTAGTGGTAGTGGTAGTGTTAGTGGTAGTGGTAGCGGTAGTGGTAGTGGTAGCGGTAGTGGTAGTGGTAGTGGTAGTGGTAGTCGTCGTCGTCGTCGTCGTCGTCGTCCTCGTCCTCGTCGTCGTCGTCGTCGTCGTCGTCGTCGTGTAGTAGGTGGCGGCGGTGGTATTGCTGGCTGTTGCTGTTGCTGTGGCCGTGACTGTGGCTATGGCTGTTGCTGTTGGTGTTGCTGTCGCTGTCGCTGTTGCTGTTGCTGCTGTTGCGGCCGCTGCTGTTGCTGCTGCTTTTGCTTTGACTGCTGTTGCTGTTGTTGCTGTTCCTGTTGTGGATGCTACTGTTATCGTTGTTGTTGCCGTTGATGCTGTTGCTTCAGCAGCAACAGCTGCTGCTGCTGCTGCATCTGCCGCTGGTGGTGGTGGTGGTGGTAGTGGTGGTGGTGGTGGTGGTGGTGGTGGTGGTCGTGGTGGTGGTGCTGCTGCTGCATCTGACGCTGTTGTTGTTGATGCTGCTGCTGCCGTCCTCGTTGTGGTCAGCGTGGTTTTATGTTCAGGCCTTCCTAGGGACTGAAAGCATTGCTTCAAGAAGGTGTGTTGGTTCACTGGGGGGGGGGGGGGCCAACCTTGCATGCTGCGAGTCAAATTCATGCCGTCGGCCCCGTTTACTCAGTAGCCCAGCACTTTCTAACCATTGTAACCTTCTTGGGCTTGCTTTACCCGACCTTTTCTTGAATCCCCAGTCCCGAGCCCCCGTTAGAGGTTGTCATTTGTTTGAGTCCGGGAAGTTGTTTACCAGGCGTAGGGTCAGAGGACTCTGCTTCTGGTGTAGATAACAACCTATGCAAGCATCCCGAAGTAAAAGCACTCTCAAGCCATTATTGCAAGAAGCATGGGTAGATACGGCTTCTATGTACGACATGTTCCATGGACTATAACTTTACTTTAGTCCCTAAACACAAAGCTGTCAACCGTGAGCCCGAATCCTTTGCCCGAGTGCTCCCTTACTTGGAAGATCATGGGACTTAGTAAGTAAGGTTATAAGTCCCCTAATTGGGGTTATAAGTATAGTTACCTTAGATATAACCCACCCTAAATTAAGTCCCATGATCCTTCACGTAGCGGGCGAGGAGATCCAGTCGGTTGAACATCGATGTGCCGTGAGTGCTTCCCAATGTTTGAGGGAAGCTGGCATCGTGCCAGTCCAGCTGCACAGGGTCCTTAGGGTTTAGGGTTTAGGGTTTAGGGGTTTAGGGTTTACGGTTTAAAGCCTGAGCGTTTAAGTTTACTCACATCTCCCTCACTGTTGCTACAGGAGCCCGCATTCCTTGGCAGTCCTGCGTAAGTGAAAAAATAAACATAGCTCGTACCATTTTTCCAAAGTCATGGTTCGGGTTTCGGTCGTTGGTCATTTGAGGATATATAAGTCTGGCAATATGGCACGCCATCATGTGACACAGCTTCACAAACCCGTCATGTCTCGAAGCCTGAACAAATAGGGTTGTCCAGGTGCCGGGGGACCGAACATTTCACACAGCAACTTTCGTGGGTCGAGATCAGAAAAGTAAATTGCATTATAGTAGCACGTGCAAACTCAGCACACATGACTCACACCTACAGACCGCAAGAGGGCCAACTCTCGACTCTAAACCCAACCCGGACCCAATCAAGCCCCCAATTGGGTATCCGATGATGATTTCCTTCCATAAGTCCTTCAAAAGTGAGGTTGTTTGAGTTTAAGGTAAGACCTACTATCATCCCCCCCCCATAAGCTTCAGAAGGCAAAACTTTAAAAGCCCTAAACTGCCTAAACTACATATAAATTTCAGAAGACAAAACCTTAGAAGCCCTAAACTCTCTGGTCGGCTGAAGGCAAAGAAACTCAGCCCTCAAGCGAGCTCATACCCAGGCTGTCTCACAGAAATCGCGGATTTAGGATTGTCGAAGTTTTCGTATCTAGGGATTAGTGTTCTGAAACCCTGAGCGAAACAGCATTTGCAACACTTTATGTCATCTGTGCCACGGGACCCTGTTCTTGCTACTGCATGAGCGTTTTGCTTGCATGCCGTTTGCTAATTCGGCAGAAGCTCGCCGACAGAAAGGAGCGGAGGATTCATCACTTCCTGTGAGTTACCTGTCGCAACCCAAAGCCCTAAACCCTAAACCCTAAACCCTAAACATGAACCCTCTTTCGAGCAACCTCGACACAGCCTGGCGAAACCCAACGGCACGGACACTGTCCCACGGTCTGGTCGAGCAAACCTCCAGGGTCTCGTCTGAAACTGGAGCCATTGGCTTAGGGTTTAGGGTTTAGGGTTTAAACAACACGTTCCCAACACCTGAACCCTAAATCCCTAAACCCGAAGCCCTAAACCCTAAAACCTGAACCCTAAACTCCTCGACCCTAAAGCGCTAAGAGGTTTGCAATAGAGAAGCCCAACAGCCGCAATCCTTAAGAGCAATGTATAGGGAATCCCAGCACTACCTAAACCCTAAACCCTAAACCCTAAACCCTAAACCCTAAACCCTAAACCCTAAACCCTAATCCGGTTTCCAACTCTTTGGGGCTTACTCTATGAGATTGAAGGTCACTCTAAACCCTAAAACCCTAAAGCCCTACAGCCCTAAAGCCCTAAAGCCCTGAACCCTCAAACCCTCAAACCCTAAACCCTAAGCCCCAAGCCTTCAAACCCTAAACCCTAATCGAAAAAGCCTAAGCCCTGAACCCTGAACCCTGAACCCTAAACCCTAAAACCCTAAAGCCCTAAACCCTAAAACCATAAACCCTAAACCCTCATCCAAAAAACCTAAACCCAACACCCTAAAACCCTAAACCCTAAACCCTAAACCCTAAAACCCTGAACCCTCAAACCCAAAACCCTAATCGAAAAAACTTTAACCCTGAACCCTAAAACCCTACGTAAAGCCCTAAACCCTCAAACCCTAAACCCTAATCCAAACAACCTAAAAGCTAAACCCTAAAACCCTAAACCCAAAGGAACGGGAACCCAAACCTTCTATGGGTAGACTTGGCCCCCCAAGCCCCAAACCTGAAGCCCTACAGGCGGTAGAGTAGGCTAGGATTTCGGATGTAGAGTTTAGGGTTTAGAGTTTAGGGTTTAGGGTGGTAGAGTGGGCTATGATTTCGGGTTTAGAGTTGCTTAGTAGGGCTTGGGGTAGGGCTCAGAGTCGCTTAGCAGGGTTTAGGGTGTAAAGTTGCTTGTTACGGTTTGGGGTTTAGAGATTTTTTCAGGGTTTACAGGGTGTAGAGTTTAGGGTTTAGGGTTTAGGGGTTTAGGGCTTTGGGTTTAGGTGTTTTTCTGGGTTAAGGTTGCTTTAGAGTTGCGCAGCACACCTCTAACCTAAAGCCTGAAGCCAACAGTCGGCGTTTTCACTTCTAGGCTTGTAGGCCTTCGAAGGCGCAGCAAAATCCTCGCTCGGTACTGCCTCACCGGGTCTCACCCCCTTTGGGTCCAACTTGCTTGGGGGATTTGGAGCTTAAGGTTTAGGCCTTTAAGGGTTGACGATTTCCTAAACCCTAAACCCTAAACCCTAAACCCTAAACCCTAAACCGGGTTATTTCGGGATATTGAAAGCTCAGATGTGGGGCTTGAAGAGGGTCAGCCCTAACACTTTAGTACAGATTATGCTGATGCCGTCGCGTGCCGTTGACTTGCTCCGAGAAAGGTCACATAGATACAGGGCACACTTGACCGAAAAACCTAAACCCTAAAACCCTAAACCTAAAACCCTAAAACCTAAACCCTAAAACCCTAAAAAACCCTAAGCTCATAAGCCCTGAAGCCCCTAAGATGCGGACGAGTGTATAGGGTCCCACTTCTTACGCTTTCACTAGGGTCCCAGGGCTTATGCTTTCATTAGGGTCCCAGGGTGTCTGCTTTCATTCGGGTCCCAGGGTGTATGTTTTCATTCGGGTCCCAGGGTGTATGCTTTCATTAGGGTCCCCGAGTGTATGCGGCTTTCATTAGGGTTCACGGGTGTAGGGTGTAGGGTTTAGGCTTTTTTGTCACGAGGCTTGGTTCAGGGCTGACTTGGACCCACAGGGATCGTTTTTGCACGCATGTCTTAGGTTACCTCCAGTGATTCTGTGAGGGTATCTCGAAAAGCCCAAGCGACAAAGCCCCGGACGAAGACACTCAGAGGCCTTGGAACTGTTTCTTACATGTAGTATAGAAGGCTAAGTAATGCTATGCCTTACCGCTCCTTCGTATTGCTTTCGTTATGCTTGAATGAATCCCGAAAAGCTATTCTGACTGCAAAGTTTCTATATTCCGGTTTAGGGTTTAGGGTTTATAGTTACCGTGGTTGCAGTTCTCGGTGATTGTATTGCACCTGGACCCTCGCATTTGGTTCTTCTTCTTTTTGTTCCAACTTTGCGTGCTTTTACGACCCTATGCCAGCACAGGCCTCGCTAAGCCCACAGCCCTACCCACTTAGTAGACCTAGTTGTAGAGTAGGTAACCNNCCCTATATAAACCCAAAAGGTTAACCTTAAGTTCCACATGATACCCGACAAGTCAGTAGGGTTTAGGGTTTAGGGTTTAGGGTTTAGGGTTTAGGGTGTAGATCATAGAAATACAGCTCAGTGTTGCGGGTTACCCAAAAGGGTACAATCAACGACGGTCTCCCTTCGAGCCTTCCTTTAAGGTTTAGGGAACCCTAAACCCTAAACCCTAAACCCTAAACCCTAAACCCTTAACCGTTAGGACTCTAGGACTGAAATATAGAGAGGGTTCTTACTAGACAAATACCTGGAAGAGGGTTTTGTGGTATAGCTTTTATCATAAGGTATAGTACGGGACTCCAAAACGGGATGCTATTACGAACCCCTCAGGCCCCTACATTGCGTAAGCAGCTCAGCCCGCACATTATTTCCCCTTAATTTTCCTGGGTACCAGCAGGTTGTAGCGGTTATTTGGGGTTCAGGGTTTGAGGGCTTAGGATTTAGGGTATCGGGGGTTGCTTAACAGTAGGCGTGCCTGATCTAGGAGACCTTTTTGTCAAAACCGGTGTTATTCGCGGTCTATGAATGATTACCGGTTGAGGTGCTGTGGTTTAGTGCAGCCTTGTCTAGGGGCTTCATGGAGTTGATGGTTCGGCGGTTCATATAGGGGCCTTAACAATTACCTGTACTTGTTTCAAGGGTTTCCTAACTCTAAATTTCTAGTACAGTATACCCCAAAAGCCTACTCCAATTAATGAACCCTACATAATATGGGTCTTAGCATTTCTATGTGTGTAAGCAAGCCGTAGGCCGAAGCCCCGAAAACCTCCGTTCGCACCCACCCTCTAAGGAATCAGGTGAGGGAAGAGCAGCAGCAGGTGGAAAATGATGCCGGCGCTTGTTGTAGGAGTTTCACTAGATAAGGAGCCTTAGTACACACGGCCGGGATGGTAGGGCCCTTGCCCCAAGGCTCCAAGCGGTATATAGTAGTATGGTTTTGGGGCCCCCAAACCTTTCAATCCCATTTTTGAACCCCTGGTCCCAGCTCATTTCCCCGCGGAGTTCCTGAAGGCGATTTAGCATCTAGGGAGGACCCCGGAAGCACCCTCCAAAGGCATCTCAGGTTTCTGATTTAGAGGACTAGAGACGGCTAGAATCCAAGGGTAGTTGCGGGCTTGTAGGTGAAATTTAGGGTTCGGGCGTGGGGTTAAACCCTAAACCCTAAACCCTAAACCCTTTTGGGCTGCCGGTTTTGGGGCTCATAGAGCTCATAGGCTCATAAGGTTCAGGGCGAAGGATTTAATTAGGGTTTAGGGGGGGGCGTATAGTAAACCCTAAACCCTATAATATAGAAGCCTAAACAATAACCAATATTCTTATGAGGAGTTCCTTATTTCTTATATCATATTATACTATAAAGAGCCCAAAACCCCATTCTACTTGTTCAGGCCCCTATACCCTAAGGGTTTGGGGGTTTAGGGTTCTAGGGTTTGGGGTCGGGGGCTTGCCCTGTGCAGCTTACCTCCAAACGGTAACCTCGACCCGAGGCCTCGAACACTTCAGACCTATACCTGAGGACGCTATATATATATATAATGACTATATATATATATGTATATGTATGTATGTATGTATGTATGTATGTATGTATGTATGTATGTATATATGCACACACAAATTTATTTGTTCATGTTCCTATGTTTAATATATGTAAGATGGAGATATGTATGTTTACTTATGTTGTGATTTTGGTTGTTTACTGGTGTATGATATATATATATATATGTATATATATATATATGTATATATATATATGTATATACATACATATACACACATGTTTATGTATGTGTATATGCATATGTTTATGTATGTGTATATGTATATGTGTATGTATGTCTGTATTCATGCATGTATGTATGTTTGTATGTGTACATGTATGTATGTATGCATGCATGCATGGATGGATGGATGGATGGATGGATGGATGGATGGATGGATGGATGGATGCAATTATGTATATGTGCATGTATGTATACATAGCCAAATATAACCAACCCCGCATATATACCTAAGCATATACATACGTGTAGAAATCCACATACAGAAGAGAGTTTAGGCTGTACGTTTATATTGCACAGGGCCCTCAACCCTCAACCCTAAACCCTAAACATTTAACCCTAAGGGATCTTTCGGAACCTTGGGCCTTGTACCTCTAACCCCTAAGCCCGAAAGGCTTTGAAGCCCCGGCCCGGGCGCTTATCCCCTGAGCCTCAACACCCAGTAAACCCTAAGCCCTAAACCCTAAACCCTAAACCCTAAACCCTAAACCCTAAACCCTAACCCCAGGACCCGAAACCTCAGAACCCTAAGCGGAAAGAAACCGAAGGCCCGGCATCCCGGAGCGTCCTTGAACTGCTTAAGATATTCCTAGGTCGTATTAGGGTTTAGGTTTCAGGGTTTAGGGTTTAGGGTTTAGGGTTTAGGGTTTAGGGTTTAGGGTTTAGGGGTTTTCGGTTTTGGGGTTTTAGGTATCCTGGTAGTATTAGGGAGACCCCTTTAAAGGGGGACCCTTCTGAAGCCTACTTATGGCCCTGCTAAGAGGGACCATATTGAGAGGGTCTATATCCCCAAGGGTCCCCCTAACCCTTACTCCTAGATGTGAAGTTTATGGTTTGTGAGGGTTTTTAATGTTATGGTTTTAGGGCTTAGGATTCAGGGTTTAGGATGTAGGCCGTAAGGTTTAATTAGTGGATTTTGGGGTTGTAAGGTGCAGGCTTCTGAGGCTTGGTTCTAAATGGGAGTTTCCGAAAATTAGGAGTACCTTATTTTGGGTTCCTTATATTAAGGGTCCTATTATTTAGGGTACTATATTAGGGTCCCCTATTTTCAGAAACCCCCCCAAATCCAGCCTCTGAAATCGTGGCCGTCCTGGCTCAACGGCAGGGAACGCCTAGACAGTGCAACCGGAATCCAAGACAGCCCGGAAGACAGAGACACTCCTGTGCTCGGCTCAGAAGAAGCTCGCATGTTGGGCACGTTTTCGATCTGCTGGGTTTTTTTGGTGTTCAATGGGGTTGAGGGCTTACTGCTTCTTGTTCGGGGTTCGGAGTATGTTTAGAGTTTAGAGAGTATAACTCAAGATGCTGGATTGGTCTTATGTATCCATGAACTTTAAACTGCCTTGGTTACCCTAAATAGGGTGGAGGTGTTTGAAGAGGCTGAATGCAGGGGTTCAGGATGTAGCGCGGGGGAGTTTTCCGTGATACCGTGCAGCTGAGGGCTGCAAATTTCGAGTCTCATCTTGGGGCTTTGTTGGGATGGGTTCAGAGTTTAGGGTTCAGGGTTTAGGGTTTAGGGTTCAGGGGTGTCGGGCTGAAAGCTGGAGATTAGAGTCCCTTCGTTGAGGCTTGAGTCCTTTAGTCCCAAGCCCTAAACCCGAAATCGCTCATGGTTTTGACTTTTGCTGTGTGGGTTGTCTTGAGGTTTAGGGTGTACAGGAGACACGGTTCTAGGGCGCTGTGGCTATTGGTCAGGCTGAGGTGAGGTGACCCTGAAGGGGCTGGTGGTGCGCATGATTGGAATCGCCATTAAGTGTTCCAAGCGTGTGTGTGTGTATATATATATATATATACATACATACATATATTAATGAAGGCAGTATTCAATCAAGACAGATATGCTGATATGCTTAATTGTTTACTCAGTTGTCCATTGATGTATTTACTTACTTGTTTATGTGTCTATGAATGTTTTTCTGAAGGTTTACAATAGCAGTGAGGTTAACATTTTGCTTGTATGCATTTTGTTACATGCGGATCGCTCTCTGAACCCTGTAAACCCTCCTTATGCGAGCGAGTTGCAGAAGCCCTTAACCCTAAACCCTAAACTCTAAACCCTAATCCCTAAACCCCAAGCGGAAAAGCTACACAGCTGGACTGACTGCAGGCCATGAGATCGAGAGCGCTAGGTTGAAAATTCTGTTCGGTCAGACGAACACGGCCTAGCCAACTCGGTCGTGTAGAAAGGCCTGGAACGGTTCATCTTTGTAAAGCTGATTCTGGTTCCTGCCCTAAACCCTACCTTAACCTACCAAAACCTACTTTTTTGTAGGGTCCCTATAAATTCCATATTAGGGTTTCTAATAAGGACCTACAAAAAACTAGGTTTTGGTAGGTTAAGGTAAACCCTAAACCCTAAACCCTAAACCCTTTTCTAGCGGCTTGCTGGTGTTTGTGCTCGGATTGAAGTTTGCCAGCCTGGCCCGCTTAGACAATCGATCCGCCTGGATCCGCTGTTTGGGGGTTGCAGGTGTTGGGTTGCAGAGTCTCAGCAAAACCCTAAACTTAGGGGCTGAGTAGGTAACCTTTAGCCTTTTTTGGGCTAGGGTACTCAGCCCCTAGGTAAACACTATAACCCTAAAACCTAAACGTTTCGGGCCCTAAACCCTAAACCCTAAACCCTAAACCCTAAACCCTAAACCCTAAACCCTAAACCCTACCCCTAAAACCGAAACGTCTCGGGCTTCAGGGGTAAGCGCTTTTAGGGATCAGGTTTCCTTTCTTTGGCCTGGCTCTACCCTGAGGGCATCTTGCAAGCAAGCCACGAAGTGCGGCCAGGGAGGGGTTTAGGGTTTAGGGTTTGGGGTTTAGGGTTTAGGGTTTAGGGTGTAGGTGAATTTGCCTTTTGCGGACTTCCCTGCCTCGGGGTTCTGAGTCAAGCTTCAGGCCTACCGTGCGAAACCCTAGACCCGAGACCCTAAGCCCGAAACCCCCGAAACCCTAAACTCTAAATCCCAAGGTGAAGCAGGCGTGAGTACCATGCCGGCGACTGAGGATTCGGTTGGGCTGCTAATTAGGGTTTTCGGGTTTTGGGCTTTTTTCGCATGAATACGATTTGGCCAAATGCTCAATCGCACTACGAAAGCCAGCAATGCCACACACCTCAAATAACTTCATAACTAACCAAGAAACAAGCAAACTAGCAAACTGGCCAACTGACTGACAAGCCAACCAAAACTCTCTCTCTCTCTCTCTCTTTCTTTCTTTCTTGTTTATGTTTTTTCTCTCTCTCTCTCTCTCTCTCTGTCTTTCTCTCAGTTCTCAGTCTTTCTCTCAGTTCTCAGTCTTTCAGTTGTTGCTTTTTTTGTCGATCTCTCTCGCTCGCTCCATCTCTATCTCTTTGTGTTAGAACCAAAAGTGCTCTCTGTCATCCGGTCTTTCGGTAGCAGCCGTAACATATATTGCCGCGGCCCCCACGCCCCCCGCCCTAACCCCTAAACCCTAAACCCTAAACCACAATGAATAGGTTTTTCAACAACCGCTGGGATCCGACCTGTTAGTCTAGGGTTTAGGGTTTAGGGTTTAGGGTGACTTTCGCGAGTTTTGTTGCACACGTGGCTTAATAATAGCGACGGTGGCTGGTACGAAGTCGTCCTCTAAATGACTGTCGTTGTGGGCCAGGTGGAGGATGGCCCGATGTAATTAGCATGTTCAAGGTGTCAATACTATCACCATCCTGTTGGTATGGTTTAGGGTTTAAATAAGGAAGGCTTCAGCGCTTAAGGCTTAAAAGGCTTTGGATTTTAGGTCATTTTATGGTTTAGGGTCTTGGTTTTTGCGTATATACGTGCAGCACAAGGTTTCCATTTAAAGATTTCTACAATAACGCCGTTGTCCGAATTAGGCCGCTCTCCTGGAATTCAGGATTGAACCATTTATGTCACCTTTGTAGGTCCGGGTGTCTGCATTAGATACCCTTATTGATACGAATCCTGATCTCCCCTTGGCGGCTTGCCCAAACCTCAAACGGTCTGTACTCTCGCTGAACCGACCTAAACCCTAAACCCTAAACCCTAAACCCTCAGACCCATATCCTAAGCCCTAAGCTTGGTTCAAAAGGCTGAGAACGAGGGTCCAAATAACGAGCACTTGCAGTACTAAGGGCTCCTCGCTACCACGACGCCATGGTAACCCCAAAAAAGGAACTGCAATGGAGCCTATGGGTAAAGTATCTCCAGCAGTCCCCGTACCAAAACCGAACCCAAGTCTGAAGTTTTCGGTTGTCAGGTTCAGGATGTTGTGATTCAAGGTGTAGGTATTCGTACACAGAGACAGAGAGAGACATGTTGTGTGTGCATACGCATACGTCAACACACATATACATATAGATAGATAGATAGATAGATAGATAGATAGGTAGGTAGATAGATAGATAGATAGATACATAGATAGATAGGTAGATAGATAGATAGATAGATAGATGGACGTATACATGTATGATGACCTCAGCAAGCATCAAATTAAAGGGTACTCGAATACATGAATACACACACATATATACATACATACATACATACATACATACATACATACATCCATGCATGCATACATAAACATATGCATATACATATACATTCACATATACATTCACATTATATATATATATATATACACCTGCATGTGTGTGTGTGTGTATGTATACAAGCATGCGTAGATACATGCATATTTGTGTACATGTAGACATGCACATACATATATATATATATATATACATATGTATGCATGTATGCGTGTATGTTGATATGTACATGTATTTGTGCATTGCATGTATGTTGATATGTGTATCTTGTAAATATGTAAATATACATGTATGTGTGTAAATATATATATATATATGTAGATGTACAGTATAATTCACACACACAGAGAGAGACACATACACACACACACACAAACAGATGTACACACACGCACACATGCGACCACACGTATTACTAACAAGGTTCAGCATTCAGAGGTCGAGTTCGGGTTTATTCCCTTAGCCCGTCGTCTTGAAGAGAAGAAAAGCCTATACTCGCGAACTTGAGCTCTCAACTTAGGTTCTTCGGCTGTGGCTGCTGCACCTCTGCCACCAACGAGCAGGAAACTTCGGTACAGTGTGAAACCCTAAACCCCGAAACCCTAAACCCCCAAGCCCTAAACCCCTAAACCCCTGAACCCCTGAGCCCTGAACCCCTGAACCTCTGCTTCAAAACTTGGATTTTCAGGGGTTCGGGGCTTGGGGCTTGGAGTTTAGGGGCGAGGGCTCTTTTTCGGAGGAGGCCGGCTGGAGGCTTTAGGTAAACAGTTATGGATTTAGGGTTTAGGGTTTAGGATTTAGGGTTTAGGCTGTAGGGTTTAGGGTTTAGAGTTTAGGGTTTAGCATTTTTGGGGCTCTTGGTGACCTGTGTAGTTTTTAGGGTTTAGGGTTTAGGGTTAATTGTTAGGGTTTAGGGTTTTAGGATTAATTGTTAGGGTTTAGCATTCCTGTGGGTCTCGGAGACCTGTGTCCAGCTCGGGATTGGCGGCTTCAGTTGCGAATGTTTCGAGTGCAGGTTAGCAGCTCAGGACTGTAGTTCATGGTTTATGCAAGCTTGCGGCTCAAGCATGCTCAGTGAAAGTTATCATCGGCGTAATTGCGGGAGATTTTCCGGCGCTACGATGCTTCACAGTGCGCTGAGACAAGTAGCATTGATTGCACGTTGCAGGCAACGCGTCAACATACGGTTGATGATATAAATCCTGCATTACCCATAACAAGGAATATACAATAATTCCCATAGTTTAGGCCTGCTAGTGTAAGGCATGATTTATATCATCAACAGTAGTGAATGTTTATTTCTGGCTCTTGGAGGTGCTTCAATCTCCAACTCGAAAAGCCTGGTTCCGCATCTCTAAACCCAACTTCTAAACCCGAAGGGTCCTAGGTACCGTTATGGGGGATACTTTCCCTAATCATAATAAGAGTTCCTTCTATAGAAACCCTACATGCTACCATATAGGTACTTTGGACCCTTTGGGAAATCCGGAACCGTCTTTGCAATTGCTTTGTTCCGCTTCTACCAGGAAGCGTCTTTTCGCGGACCGATGATGCGGGAAGCCAAGAGGGCATGGAAAGTGGAGTTTCGGAACTCATGTCAGATCAACAAGAACAGATCGTTGCTTAACCCTAAACCCCAGACCCCTATACCCTTTCTTAACCCTAAACCCTAAACCCTAAACCCTAAACCCTAGCCCAGCCTCGGAGCCGTATGTAGAGGTTCTTGTAAGGTTACAGTTGTTATCATCTCGATTTTCAGAAAAACAACCGAGTCCTCATTTCACGAGAATCTCGTAAACCCCAAGCCCTGAACTACGGTTGATGATAGAAACCCTGCATTACCTTAAGGACCCTAAACTATGGGAATTATGGTATATTCCTTATTATGGGTAATGCAGGATAACCGGAGCCCTGCACGCCAAGCCCTGAAGCCTAAGCCACCTTAGCTCACCTAGGCCCTAAACCCTAAACCGGACCTTAGCAACAGAACAGAAGACCTTCCAAAACGCATTTATGAAGTCCAATGTGGCTGCTTGGCGTAGGTCTATACTATCCCAAAGGGTCCAAAGTACAAATATGGTAGAATGCAGGGTTTCTATATTAGGAATTGTTATCATGATTTGGGAAAGCATCTCCCCGTAACAGTACCTAGGACCCTTTGAGTATAGAGGCAGCTTGAACGTCTCCTAAGATCTGGGCTCTGCATGCTTTTAGATTCCTGCTGATTGACTGTAGTATGGAAAACAGAATAGTTACCTAAAGTTTTAGGACTCTTTGGGCCTTTGGGATTATCTAATCCAGGATCCTCATTATGTTTGATGCAGAGTTTAGGGTGTGGGACTACGGATTATTATGGTTCTCTTACTAAACCCTAAGCCCTAAAGGACTATTCCTTATGATGGGCTCTGAGTAGATCTCCGGAGAGGCCCGAGGACGGTGAGACATTGGGCGACATCGAAAGTCCGAAGGTGCAGAGGTACGAACCAGGACAGCCTGGGCTGAAGCTAGCCAGGGTTTAGCGTTTAGGGTTTCGGGGTTCTTGGGTTTAGGGTTTAGGGTTTAGGGGGGTTTAGAGTATTAGGGTTCAGGGTTTAACCTGCTCAATACGGCACGTTTCGAACACTCTCCTGACTGCCCGGATCTAGGAAAATCCTTCAGGACTGGAATAGGGCGAGTAGGGCTGCTATAAGGTTTTGCAAGTTTGATGGAGTGGTATTGGCACAACAAGTTTAAGGTATCCCTTGGACGGTAAGGTTTAGGGGCTTAGGCATTAGGCTTATACCTGCCATCCAGCAGAAGTGATTTGGGATGTTTGTTATAAGCAAAACCCCAAAGAGGGATTTTATGCGCCGGGTTTGTGTATTTTTTCGGGTTAAGGGTTCGGGGTTTGGGTTTGGAGTGACGGTTCAGGGTTTGGGGTTCATGGGGTTCTCCCCCGTGATTAGGGATCCATTCGCTCTTTTCCCCCTTCTCTGAGTGTCAAATAATAACAAAGAACAACTGCGCCTTATCAGACCCCCAAAGGCTAAAACCCTAAACCCTAAACTCTAAACCCTAAGCCCCTCAACCCTGAACCCTAAACTCTAAACCCTAAACTCTAATGAACCCCTGCCTTATCACTACTCAGAGCCAGGCTTGGGCCGGGGATCCTCACCTGACAAGCCCGAATATGGGGGCCTGAATTAATACCTCTACTATTTTTTGGGGGGGTTCCTTATTATAGTCCCAAAGGGTCCAAGTACTAGTATAGCATATACTTTTGGGGCCCAAATACCTACTAAGTACCTACTATAATGGTACTTGGACCCTGTGGGAGTTATAGTATAATGTACCCCACAACCCTATTCTAATTATTAAGGCCCCTACAATAAGCCCCACAGTTCTACAGACCCCACAAGCCCAGCAAACCTGTCCGTCAGGAGCTACGAAGCAGGTCAGCGTCCCAGGGTTTTTGTTGCAAGGAGCCTGTTAGAAGTGTCTAGGTAGGTTAGAGATTAGATAAGGTATACTCCCCTACACCCTAAGCCCTAAACCCTAAGCCCTAAACCCTACACCCTAACCCCTGAACTCTAAACCCTAAACCCTACACCCCAAACCCTACACCCTACACCTTACACCCTACACCCTAAACCCTAAGCATTCAGGTTTCAGTTCTGCTTTGTTGGCACTGGATCCTCAGGGATATCGTGGATCCAGCTTAGGGCTCAATCAAGGTTTCAGGGTTTAGGTTTGGGGTTTAGGGCTTAGGGTTTAGGGTTCGAACTTTGAGTTTTGTGTTTCGGGGTGTCACGGGCTATGGGCATTAGGGTTACGGGTTGAGTTTTGGTTTTGGAGGCCTTTGGAGTCAGATTTGTCTACGGTTAGACGTATGGGCCCCTAATATGGACCTGTAGGCCTTCCAGCTAGGGGGATTCTAGGGACCCTTAAAGGGTACATACGGGGTATATAGCAGGTATATAAGGATCCCAGGGTTAAGGGCCCATACTAGGGGCCATGGTTTCAGCCTTAGAATTTGAGGAAGTTGAGGCTGCATGGTTTCCGGGCGCTGGATGTAGGACAACACTTCGCGAAGCTGGTATGGATCCCTGAAGCTGGGTTTCGGGTCTGAGTTTGGGGTTCAGGGTTTGGGGGGTTTGGGCGTAGAGACAGTGACACATTGGGTTGAATGTTGTGGGTGAGAGGCATTGCAAATCGAGCGCATTGAGGCAGCTTGCAGGTGCCCAGGACACTTTGCTGCACCGTGTTGTGGCTCAGCATTTGCTTGACGTTTTCGACCGTTTCCAGAAGCCTGAACCCATGGCCAAGACTTCGACTCAACAGAGGCTGAAGCTGGGACTCTTCACGCCAGCTGCGCCTCAGCAAGTTAAGCTTCCGAGGTCGTGAAGACATGTGAACAGCAATTGGTCCGAGCCCTTGCGAAAGAGAAGGAGGGAGGAAGAGGAGGCTCAAATCCTTTTCGACCGGCATTGTATTCTTCCTATAGTCTCCATTGTAATTCCTTTTTTTGGTTTAACCAAGTATATATTAAGGATTTTGTAAGGTATATCCAAAAAGGAACTACAATGGAGACTATAGGTATTCTTGAAGAAGACTACGACCAGCAAATGGCCGAAGCGATGGCCAGGGCTTGCAAGTCTTGTGCGTTGAGGCACGTGGCTTGATTTGAGAAGCCGGACGGTGTTCCCAAACCGAGAGGTAATTGGGGTCTTTGGTCTTAACTTAAAGTTTGGGGGATTTAAGTTAGGGCTTTGAGACTCAGAGTTGTGGCTGGACTATATCAGAAAGGATTCGAGAAATGTGGTTGCCGAGTCTCTTTTCTTTTGTTCCTGTTCCTATACCCCGAACTCTGTTCCCAAACACAAACACCTCATTTTGTACCACCCCATATGCACTACGTACCAGTTTTCTTCACGATTTGCGAATGCTTCTAGAATCGCACACCCCCTCCATCCCCCTTCGACCCGCGCCCATCTTATATGAGGCCCCTTAAACCCGATTCGGAGCCCGGAGCCGTGGGGAGCAACTGAAAACCTCAAGCCACAGAGTATATATTTTGGCAGCAGGTGAACTGGTAGTTAGCTTCCACGAGTGAATACACTGCACCGTTCAAGCGTGGAGCCGTCAACGCATAAATGCAACCTGTAGCCCCATCCATCGCAACATACCAGGAGTTCTGTGACTCCAGAATTGAAGGTTTAATCCTCACATATGGAGTTTTTGCGGTTGCCAGGTAGACCCTAAACCCTAAGGTTCGAACCCCTTAACAACCCTAAACCCTAAACCCCCAACACATAGCTCTTGCTGGTAAGACTTCTTGCTGTACGCAGTCGGAAAATAACCCATATACGAAAAGACTAAACCCCACCTGTGGCCCAAAAGACCTACCTTTTATTGACTTATGTATAGAAACCCAAATAAGGAACCCTGTGAAGGTTGGTCTTTTTGGCTACAGGTAAGCCCCAAGCCCTAAACCCTCAGCCGTGAGCAAACCTCAGTCAGCGGTGGAGTTCTCTGAGGTTTCCGTTCCCGAACTTTCTCCGGAGCAGCTTTGTTGCAGTTCCAGGGTTTTGGGGTTTGGGGGTTTAGGGTTTAGGGGCCCGATCTGGGTTTAGGGTTCAGGTTTCAGTACCCAATATATTACATAAATATTCATACACTCCCCAAAACTAACTGACTGACCCTAAACCCTAAACCCTAAACCCTAAACCCTAATCCTAAACGCAAATACGAAGGACCCTGGGCACAAATACCGGGGGGAGGCGCTTGAGCTGTGTTTTGCTGGGTTGGGATTCAAAACCGTAAAGTTTAGGGTTTAAGGATTAGGCGGTTTGGGGATCAGGGTTTATAGGGAAACGCAGAATTTAGGGTTTAGGGTTTAGGGTTTAGGGTTTAGGGTTTAGGGCTTTTGTTAATTCCATAATCGACCCCCCCATGAAGAACCCACCATGCCCACCCATTGTTTTGCGGATTATAGTCGGGG